>BHFT01002081.1:13812-54073 GCA_004320025.1 Laticauda laticaudata | reverse complement strand
GACGGATAGAGAGGATGAAAAACGGAGGCAGTGAGTACAGAACGGATGAATCGGGTTCACCAATGGATGGCAAGTGTTTCTCTCTGTTTTACACCCTCTTTCTATCCGTTGGTGCAGTGTGACATGGGCTTTACCAGAGAAAAAACTACATAAGATTAGGTTAACAACTTTTAATGCCTTTTTGGCTATGTAGTTCCAGTGGGCTCTTGCACTTAGGTCATTAGAGACGAGCACTCCAAGGTCCTTGACAGAGTTTGGATCATCAACAAGGTCTTGACTATTCCGCCTGTATTTTATTTTCTGATTTTCTTTGCCAATATGTAGGAGAGAGCATTTATTTGTTGAGATTTGAAGTTGCCATTTGTTTGACCATTGATATTGGAAGAGTGCCGCTATCGTGCGACACCCCCGCCCACCGTCCTTCTTTTCATTAAATGAGACATACCCAATGTCTCCCTTCTTGCTCCTTTTGAAAGACATAAAGAAGAGCTACTACCCAGGAGAAGGACCCTAATCAGCCTAGAACGGTCTAATTCAGCTCTTGTCCTTTTTTTTTTTTTTTTCCAGCCAGCGGACACGACTTCCACCTTCCATTTTTGGAAGCGAGGTTCGTCTTTTCCTTCTGCCTCGGAAAGTGTGACGGTGGCGGTGGGAGCGGAAGCCGACGGTGGCGGGCACGCGCGGCAGCGAGAACGCGCCCGGCGCGTGCACGCCCCCCTTAGCGCAGAGCCGTCGCTTCCCGCTTTCCTGTGTCAAGGGCGGATCGGGGTAAGGAATCAAGCGGGCGAGGTCCCGGCTGGTTGCGCCGCTGGCGGCGGATTTCCCCGGGTGCGTCTGGGGGAATCCCTCAAGAGAAGAGGACGCGCCGTCTCCTTTGTGTGAACACTCCGCACCCTCCTCCCGCCTGAGCTTTCAGCAGGGAGGCCCCGGAGAGAGAGGCTCTTCGGAGCCGGGAGCCGCTTGCGGCCGCTGACCCCTGGGCGAGCGGGGCGCAGAAAGAGGGAACCGGAGCCTCACGAGAGGCTGGCAAGCTTGGCCGCCGGCTCGTCTCCGTCCGCGCGGACACGCTCGCGCCTTTGGCGTTGGCGGCGTTTGCAGACCTTGTGGGCGGCTGCAAGGCGGCCTGGAAAACCGGGCGGCGTCTTGCTGGAGGGGGGCGTCGCTTTCTCCGACTCCCACCCTTGGGGCTTTCCCCGAGCGAGCGAGGGACGGAGGGAGGGAGTTCAACGCCGCTCCTGCCGTGGCGGCTCTTGAAGAGGCGGCGGCGGCGGTTCCTTGGAGGAGTTCGAGTCGAGCCATTTGAGGTTCTCTCACCCGGAAGCTCGTTTGATTTTTATCGACTGAGGCTTCTCCAACTTGGCGCCCTCCAGATGAGGGGTCTGCGGCGACTCCCCCCATCTTTCCTTGCCAGGGAAGGTGGAGGGCGCCATCTTCCATTAGAACCAGAGAGGATAAAACACCAGGACTCTGGGAAAGGGGAAACTGCTCTCCAGCCGGCAGGTTTATGACATTAATCGGAAAATTGCGCTTAGATCCTGACTTTTAAGATTACCTCAATATTTGTGCGTTGTATTTAAAAAAAAAAACCCCTTCCTGTATTGAAACTGTAGGCTCCAGATAATTGTGTTGGGGAGAGAGGAATGAACTTAATTTGGAAAAACCTGTAAAGATTATTTCAGTAGGAATCTAGTGGTTTTATCCTGCTTATTATGCAATAGTGAGGGTACTTTTTTTGTCGATTTTTGTTTTCTTTTAAGTACTATACATGGGACAGATTTTTTTTTTTATCTTTTAAGAATCTGTCTCCCAGAATTGGATAAATAATTGCTTTATTGCTGTCCTGTACTTTGGTTCCTTTTCTTTTAGTTCATAATTCATATTTAGTTTTGTCACTAATTTGCTTTTATTTTTGTAAATAATTTGCATTACAGTTTAAAAATGCAAAAACTAAAAACCTAATACAAGCTAAAAAAATACAAAAAGTAGAGGGAAAAGTGGGGAAAAAAGAAGTAAAGGAAAAAAGTAAAGGAAAAAAAGAAAAAAGGGAATCAAATTACATTTATGCTGCCCAAGATACTGACTAGATTCAGAGGATGCAAAAATATTGTGAAATTTGCCCAACTTCACAACTTCAACTTCGTGACTTGGTTTGGCTGCTCATAAGTAAATGTATCATGCCAATATAGTTAATGAAAGGTGACATTTAAATGCTGACCTCATTTTTTAGGTTTCAAACTCCCAAATGTTAAATGTTAACAAGGGGAGTAGATTTCATTTTCCTCAGTGCCCTCCAGGATGTTTCTTACACTCCAGGCTGAATCATTTAAAAGTGCCATCCTGTTTATTCCTATTCGGAAGTACCATTGTATTTGTTGGCACTTACTTCATGAAGTGTATTAGGAATTTAATATATTTAATATATACCTTTTCCAAGATGCAGTACACACAAAAAAATCCATAATAATTACCGGTACAAGGTATAATCTAACTAAATTATGTTAAAACCCAGTAAACAAATATTAACATCAAAACAACCAACACAACAATATATTTAAAACAATGCCCTGCAATAGCACTGAGTTTGTAGACATTCGTAATCATTATAATTCTGGGCTCTGGTTTGAAGGTTGCTGCCTATTTATTTGATAGATTTGTATTTATCAAGTCATCCATCTTTTTTTCCTGTGAGGTAGGTTGGACTGTAAGAAAGTGTATGGCTCAGAGTCACCCATGAATTTCCATAGCTTGGATGTGGATCTATGCTATGGTTAACTATTATGCTATAGATCTTTCAATATGTTAAACAAGACTAGTGATATGGTGAAAGTCTTGATCTGGTTCCCTAGACAATTAGAAGGACAGGCTAAATCTCAATAGAGACTATGAATCTGCAGGTCTTCCAAATATAAAAATGTTCCATCTATAGCTCTGAAGATAATTTGCAGTCACTCTAGCTTGAATAGTATCAAAAGGCCATAATAATTAGAGCATTTGCACAAGTACAGCCAGTGTGCAAATTGTTCCTTCAGATAATCAGAGTTGGAAGGGATCTTATAGGTCATCTAGTCCAACTCCCTGTCCAAGTGGGAGACCCTACATCATTTCTGACAAATGGCAGTCCAATCTCTTCTTGAAAGTCTCAAGTGATGGCGTTCCCACAACTTCCGAGGGCATTGGTTGTGCTCACTGTCAGAAAGTTTTTCCTTATTTCCAGGTTAAATCTCTCCTTATTCAGTTTCTATCCATTATTCCTTGATGGACCTACAGGCGCTTTAGAAAATAGCTTGATCCATTCCTCTCTGTGGCAGCCCCTCAAATATTGGAAAACTGCTATCATGTCTCCCCTGGTCCTTCTCTTCACTAGACTAGCCATGCCCAGTTCCTGTAACCATTCTTCATATGTTTTAATCTCCAGTTTCCTAATCATCCTGGTTGCTCTTCTCTGTACTTTTTCTAGAGTCTCGACATCTTTTTTATAATGTGGTGACCAAAACTGGATGCAGTATTCTAGGTGTGGTCTTAGGCTATATAGAGTGGTTTTAGTACCTCACTTTGATCTTGATTGTATCCCTCTGTTAATGTAATTTAGGATTGCATTCGCTTTTTTGGCTGCTGCTGCACACTGCTTGCTCATATTTAGCTGGTTGTCCACTAAGACTCCAAGATCCCTCTCACAGTTACTGCATAGTTACCTTCCATAGATCAATAGTCATACATGTGGTTACTCATATTTTTGTCATTTCATGTGTTATGTATTACTGTTGCATAAGACCTGGGTTCGCTTTAGGGTCATTTACTCACATGCAGCCCTAGAAAATAGCTACACTCAAATCACTTCAATTGAATGCTGATCCACAAACGGTTCTTTAGAATACATGGAGACCTGGTGAATTTAAAATAACAGCAAACTATACTGGTTATAATGTATATACCCATGATGGCGAACCTATGGCACGCATGCCATAGGTGGCACACAGAGCCATTTGTGCTGGCACGTGAGCTGCAGGCAAACTTAACTCACTGTGCATGACCACGCCTCACAGCTGATTTTCAACAAGTTTGAGGCCTTTTTTGGCCTTCCAGAGGCTTGAGGAAGGCTTCTGCTGGCTTCTACAGGCTTTACAGGATGAAAACTAGGCCCGTTTCATCACTTCCTGTTTTTCCAGAAATACCGGAAGTGACAAAACGGGCCTAGTTTTTGGCCTGCAAAGCTTACAGAAGCCTTTCTCAAGCCTCTGGGAGGCCGTAAAAGGCCTCAAAGCAGCCAAAGATCAGCTGTGGGGCACAGTGCAAGTAAAGGGGGGGTGGGGGTGGGGATTGTGTGCATGCATATGGGGCATGGGGGGGCGAGCATTGCTTCTGGGTGCTGGCACCCGAGTGTGAGCGTGCAAGCACACACACAATTTTTGGCACAAGAGCCCAAAAAGTTTAGCCACCACTGTTATATACCTTATATATCGTTTCTGGCTCTAAGGGGCGGTGCTCATCTCTGTTTCTAAGCCAAAGAGCCATCGCTGTCCGAAGACATCTCTGGTCATGTGGCCAACATGACTAAACGCCGAAGGCGCATGGAGCTCTGTTACCTTCCCACCAAAGTGGTCCCTATTTTTCTATTTGCGTTTTTGTACGTCCTTTCGAACTGCTAGGTTGGCAGAAGCTGGGACAAATAACAGGAGGTCACTCTGTCCAACCTGACTGACAAGCTCAGTATCTTTGCCACTGAGCCAAACTGTCTGTGTGTGTGTGTGTGTGTGTGTGTGTGTGTGTGTCACATGCCTNGTGTGTGTGTGTGTGTGTGTGTGTGTCACATGCCTTTCACACATGTGTATGTATCACACACACACACACACACAGAGCCACAGTTAGCCTCAACTCTGCTGGTAGGCACTAACTAGAGGGACGAAAGGTGCCAATTCTGGATCCAAAAACACTCCAAGAATGGGTGGTCTTCTATTTCCCAAAGTCCTTGCTTTGTTGAGTCACAAGACTCAAAGGTACAATTCAAGGTTGTGGTTGTCACCTACATGATTTGACCTGGATATCTTCAAGAGCATCTACTCCAAAGTGAATCTGCCCATCCAGTGAGACAAGAGGGGGCTTGTGGAGATCCTGCTCCCAAGGGGAGTCCATCTTCAGAGACCCTGAATTTTTGATTTTAGCCTTTTCACATCCAAACATCCTCTTGCAGTTGAGCTATTGCTGGTCCATGAAAACAAGGCCCCTTGAGAGAGCATGTGGCAGGTGTTAAGGTCTGACTTTTTCCTGGTGAATGGTGCTGTTTCTGTTTTGAAATTACACATTGAATTATACACTGTTTTAAATTTTTTATGACTTTATATCAGTTAGAGGTGCAGGAATGAAGTAGCACAGAAATCCAGCAAAGTAATATATACATTTCCTCTTTCAAGATCTCTCACTGTCAGAGTAGGAAATGTAGTCGTGGAAAACTTTTCTAATCTCCAATATAAGTTTTCCTAATGGGAGAAAGGAAATAATGGAATGGTGGCAGGGAGAGTTCCAGAAAAAGCTATAAATTACAAGGCTCCTATTCTTTCCCAGATCCTGACTTAACAGAAGGAAAGAAATGTAAAAATGTACTCAGCCAGAAGGGAATGCCCACATCCTTGTTTTTGTCCTCTGTTGGACAGCTCAGCCAACATTAGCTTGAATGGTATGTTACACCCAAATCTGTTGCCCAGTTATCCAGGTTAAGTCTTCCACATGAGTGGCCACATTATATGAAAAAAGATGTCAGACAAACCATCTCCTCCCTTAAAATCCTACCATCACCAGTTAGGGCAGAAGTAGACAATTTGTGGCCCCAGGGCTTCATCTGATCTCTTCATGTCCTTCATTGTGGTCCTCAGAACCTCCTCCTGCCTTAAATGTTGGTAGATAGGAAATAAGAAAACTAAGCACTGCAATATTTCACCAATATTTAAATTTGTGAAAGTGTCCCCATTCAAAAGAATGCTCATCCCAAAATGTATGGCTAGACATCTATGAAGATTCTCAGTCATCCAGGTCATAGCTGTCTCAAAGGTGGTTTTGAAAAAGCAACTGGACTGATTTTTTTTTTTTTTGAGGAAGAAGAAAAAGACACCTTGCTTCTCATCCAGGAAGCTTCATCAGTTGCATTGGATGGTGGAGAAGATGGAAGGATACCGTTGTATTGGTGACTTCCCCACCATCCAGTACAACTGATGAAGCTTCTTGGATGGGAAGCAAAACATCTTTTTTTTTCCTCAAAAAAAAAACAACCCACAAAAATATCCCAATCCAGTTGCCTTAAAAAAAAAAAATTTGAGACAGCTATGACCTGGATGATTGAGACTCTTCGTAGACATTTCCCCATTCAAAAGGAAATACAAAACCCATATCACCCAGTTTACTTCATTGCTTCAGTGAATATAACCCTAACTCTTCTTTGGCCTCTGAAAGATTGTTTGGGCCAAGATGGATACCTGATGTAATGTGTTTTGCAGTAGACTGCAGGCCTTCCTGCAGTTGCCTGCCCTGAAGTTAGCATGTTCCTTGAGATAATTTCTTTTGTCTCCTAGAAACACAATGGATACAGCAAGCCACAGCCTGATCCTCCTGCAACAACTCAACATGCAGCGAGAATTCGGCTTTCTTTGTGACTGCACAGTTGCAATTGGAGATGTCTACTTCAAAGCTCATCGAGCTGTCCTGGCTGCTTTTTCCAACTATTTTAAGATGATATTCATTCATCAGACAAGGTAAGTCAGTGTCCTTTTTTGAAGAACATTTAAGACTCATGTTGATTCTTTGATGGGAGCTTCAGAAATTATAGTTCTCATGTGATTTTTAGCATTTTATTTGCTGGCTTCTATATATATCATGGAAATTCCTGGTGGGCATGACTTCAAATAATGTATCTCTTTATCCTCCAAATGACCTGCAAAATAAAGATAGTAAATCAGGAGCTCAGATAAAAGGGATCATTTTCGTGATGGACAAGATTATTTTCATTTTAATTATATTGGTTTAAAGGAGCATTTCTTAAACTTGGCAACTTTAAGATGTGTGAATGGGAAAATTCTGGGAAATAAAGTCCACACATCTTAAGATTGCCAAGTTTGGAAAATATTAATTTAAAGGATACATTTATATAACAGAAAACAGACTTACTATGAGAAGGTTCTGTTTCATAGCAGAAGAGTTAATTGGAGGGTCCCACTGCTGGATGTGTCTTCTCCCATCCAATCACAGGGCTGTGCGATTCTGTAATCACTTATGTTTTGGTTGCAATGAGAATAAGCATATCTGGTGTTTGTTTATTGCTTGGAAAATGTCAACTTCATAGAAAATCTTCCACAAGCTCAGTGTTCCTATTGGAGAGATTTGTCAACTTTTCTCTCTTCCTTTAACTGAAAATAGGGATGTTATCTTTGATTTAGTCTGGGAGGAAACTCAGCAAAAGGAGCAAGGAGGTGGTGAGAGAAGTTGGGCAGGGAGTTGTAACTTTTAAGAAATGTAAGCTTTCTTCTGTCCATCAGTGTATTAGGTGTGAATCTCCCTCCCTTTTCACAATTACAAATAATTCTTTGTGGGTGCTAAAATTTATGAGTTGGAGTATCTGGCTTTTGAGACAAGAAGAAAAAGTAACCGAGCTTTCCTTTCTCATCTGTTACGTTCAGAGGACAGCACTGCTGTCACTCCTAACAGCAGCACGTCACCACTCTTGAGTGAGGGAAACACTTCTAGTAGCTTCATTCCTGAGAGCTGTTAAGAGCAGTGCAGGAATGGGGAGTAGTTTTCAAAACAACACACTTCCCTCATGGGTGTCATTAGGGGGAAGTCAGGATGGTGATCGCAGTTTCCAGATAACTGTTCTTGCAGTCTCAAGCCAGGAGGAATGCATAACAACCGTTTGTATATAAATTAGCCTAGAGCAGGGGTTGGCAACCTTAAACACTCAAAAGAGCCCCAAAGGTCCTAACCAGAAGCCCCCTGTTTAATTCTGGAGCTAATCAGAAGTCTGGTTTCCCCACCGTATAGTCCTAGCACAGCGTCCTTTTTCCTTTTACCAACTGATGACAGGGAACTGCAGCAGAGGGATGAAAGAGCCATGGGTTGCCGATCCCTGGCCTAGAGTATCTGCCAGCTTTTGTTCTTAGATATGCAATGGTATTTTAACATATTTTCACAACGGAAACTTTTCCTAATATCTTTTACATTTTATGCATCTATATATGACTTTGGAATTCCATTTTATGCCTTTATAGAAGGGCCTCCGAATCCTTGAAATTATATATCTTGATTAACATACTCATTCTTAAGGCTCCTTTGAGACATACTGAATATGCTTGTCTTCATCCTTCAATAAACAGAGATTTAACCATGATGTTCTTCCTTAACTCTCACTTTTGTTTCAAGCAGTGAATGCATAAAGATTCAGCCCACTGATATCCAACCTGACATATTCAGCTACTTGCTTCATATAATGTACACTGGCAAAGGACCTAAACAGATGGTCAATCATACACGACTAGAAGAAGGCATCCGTTTCCTGCATGCTGACTATCTTTCTCGTATGGCAATTGAAATGAACCAGATGCTTTCTCCAGAGGTTGTGCAGTCTTCAAACCTTTATGGGATTCAGATCTCAACCACACATAAGGCTGTGAAGGAGAATCTCCAAGCAAAGGAAAATTTAACCAATATTGGTAGTAGACCTGCTAATCAGGGAGATCATCCTCAGCTCCAGCTATCTCTGGCAATTGGGTTGGATGATGGGTCTTTGGACCAGCAGGTTTCCCACCCTTCTACCAAGACAGCTGGGAAACCACCAGAGGAGGCTACAAATCCACCTGTGACTATAAAACAAGAGAAGACTGACGCAGAGCCAATTGTGTCTCAGAGTCACACATCCTCCCCAAATCTCAGGAGTCCAGCCTTTTCCAAAGAAAACCTCAAAGTTCATTTATGCCAGTACTGTGGGGAACATTTTGAATCCAGGAACAATTTATGTGAACACCTGTTTACTCATGTGTCAGGATCATTGCCCTTCAGGGTTCCCACCTCCATCCTGGAAAGCAATAACCTTAGCCAACTGCAGCCACTCAGTGAAAACTGTGAAGCTACTGAAAGCCACCGACTCAGTTCCTTCCTTCAGAAAGAAAATGAGCACTACTCAGAATATCCCAGCCACCCCAACCTAGAGGCATTGCCAATTGGTCAGCTGTCACTGGTGTCCAAGGATACAGAACCTGTGGAATTAAACTGTAATTTTTCCTTTTCACGGAAAAGAAAGATCAGCTGCACTATTTGTGGTCACAAATTTCTCCGAAAAAACCAGCTTCTTGAACACATGTATACCCACAAAGGTAAACACTTCAAATTTGCCCGATACCAGCGGGTTGGCAACACGGCAGCTGTCAAGTTTCAGCCATATGGTGACAATTGGATCCCAAGTATGGTGAAAAGTGGCACTCTCTCACAAGCTCAGGTGGAGTCACAAAACGCATTGGATCCTGACCTCTCTCAAGAGAGCATTGATACCATACTTGTGGAATAGTTCTCTCCTTTTCTGTTCTCTTTGATCTGCAAGTTTGTTGCCTGTGCATTCATGCGTTCAGCCCTATTGTATGAATCCTGCTGAAAGAGTTTTTTGTTCTTCTGAAATACAGCATGGCAGACACCCTGTTGTATATTCCTAGTTGGTGGGTCAGCTGTTTTCCAGAACATCCCAGTAATGTATGCCTTGAGGAATGCATTTGGAAAAAGCATATGATATAGCCAGATCTTTGTATATAAAATATGTAAGATATTTTGTACATAAAATATTGCTGGGAAATACAATCAGAGCCACCAAAAGAGTAAAAGCTTCACATGCAGGAACTTTTAGGTTCAGACTTATTGCTGGAACTTAAAAGACCATGGAATGCTATTCTCTGTCAACATAAAGTTGTTTATTTGTGGTACATGTTCTGCTCAGACCACTGTTGTGGAAGATATTGATAGTCACGGGTATTTTTAGTGATATCCATATAATGCTGGCATGTCGCCTGAAGAGCTTTCCATGATACATCAGGTTGGGAGGACAGTAAAAGGAAATTGCAGTACTCGTAAAAGAAAATGTTTATTGTAAATCATATTTAATTTAAATTAAATACGTTTTAAATTAATATTCTGTTTAATGTTCTTCAGTTTAAAGAATGGTTATAGTGTATCACTGATCAGTTTACCAGTTATGGAATTAGATTAAATAATTGCAAGTACTGTAAAATAAAATTTCTGTTCAGTTGCACTATTTCCTTTGCCAGGCTAGAAATTGTTACACACTGACATGTAATTTTAATAAAATGACTTTGTTATGAGCACGTGGGAGGTTGATCCAAGTCACAGCACTCAAGATACCTTCTGGGAATCTTATCTTTTTTTATTAGCACAGCAAAGTAAAGGAAATTTTCAGTTTCAGTGTTTTATTGCAGCAACTTAGCCAGACAAACTAAATTGCTTTTCTGCCCCATTCCAACCTTACTTAGTGATAAGTAGCCAGGAAGCTACAATAATACCACAAAGCAAAGCAGTATCAAAGAATGTGTATATAATTCCAAACATTTCTACTAATGTGATCAAGTACTTTCTACTTCTGATAAAGTTTACCCTGTTACCTGCGGGTCAAAATTATTTGCTAAATACGAACACTCTTACGTCTACATCAATGTTTATCAGTCTCAACAACCTAAATTCTGAGGACTCCCAGAATTTCCCCAGCCAACTTGTTTTTAATTGTTAAGATTAAGTACTAGTTTAAATTCTATCTCTATTTCTTACATAGAAGTAAAAGTAGGTTGATTACACTGGTTAGCATTCTTTCAAAATTACAAAACTCTTGTCATTTATTTTGGCCGTGGCATTTGGGGGAATTCACTGGAGAAAGCAATTACGTTTGGAAGAGTTAGGGGTAAAAGGAAACCAGGCCACCAAAGAACATATGTGAATCACATGGTTCATACCACAACATGTTCCATTACTTGCCTTCCTTGTATCTACTATAGACACATATACTAGGGAGTGGGTGTTCCATTTTATTCCTGGTACAATATGACTTAATTGATACTTAAAGCTGTTATGTATATTGATTAAGGTGATAACCATAGAGTGGCCTACGACATTAACTGAAGGCATCTTGCTTTCTAAAGCATTACAGCATACACCAATTGATTCTGGTAATAATTCTGGGTTTTAAATTCTTAACTCATTATTAAAAATTAAAGAAAGAAACTCAGTAATTCTGTATTGCGGATTCTCATGTTTCTTTTCTATAACAGCTTGCACTTGATCATTGCGGTTTCCCAAGCACCTTCTGCAGAATTAAGGGTTAGTTTGGATGGAGGCTCTGACATAGAAATGAAAGTTACAGTGGATTTATGGAGAGTTGGCAGTTTATAAATTTGACTAACCATTTCAGCAGAGGATTGCATTGTCTTATCTCTGGATACAACATAACCTAGCAATAGAATGTATACTTTGCATACATACATTTCTAAGTTCTATTCCTAAACTCCCCAGCTAAAAGGTTTGGTAAAAAGTAGTGGGGGAGACCGGTAGAACCACTGACAAAGGAACAGTTTTTCCAGTGTGGTCTTTTGATCTGATAATGCACAGGTAGTCCTCAGGTTACACGCACTTTTCTGTTATTGTCATTCTGTATTAATGACTGCTCAGAGTTAAAACGGTGCTGAACAAGGGGGTCTTAAGTCTGGTCCTTAGCTTTCTGGCTGTTGTATCATCCCTGCAGTCACATGACTGGATTACAGGCACATGGTGCCCAGCTTGTAATTACAGTGTTTCAGCTAGCCCCAATTGTGATTTCCAATGTTCCCTGCTTGCTTCTCTCAATGGGGAAGCTTGCAGGAAGTCATAAGTCACACCTGCTTTTTGGCCCACCTGCGCTCTGCAGAGCCTATCCAAACAACCCTTCTGCAGCATTTACACACCTGCTGAACTACTTCTTCAAATCTGGGACGCCTGCCTCTACCCACTTAACCCATGTGGTCCTGGGATTACAATGTCATCTGAGAGTACTGAGATTTCTGTCGCTAACTGGTACGGTTCATGATGACATGCATTATGACTGCATCACTTAGCAATGGAAATTCCAATTGCCATTCTAATCCAAAGGCTAGCTGTATTCTACCTGTATTTCTTACAGTGAGCAGGAGCATACATGCTCATCACAGACACCTTTTTGATAAAGAGAGCATAGTATTAGAATTTCCCCACACATACCTTTTAAGTTTTACTACAAATATCCTGCATTAGTTCATATACGCAAAAGAGTGGTATCTGCAAAGCAATATATAATTTTTAAAATATAAAATTACAGTTCATTGCAGAAATAGTGTCCTTGGAGAGATTTTTTAGAATTAAGACTTTTTTAGGATATAAGATCATGTTTGTTGCACTGGCCTAGTAGGAAGGCAGAGGTCCTGGGAGTGTCCCTCAGATTCCTGTTATCCTCTGACTACAGCTGCATAGGTGAAACTCAAAAAATTAGAATATCATGCAAAAGTTCATTTCTTTAAGTAATGCAACTTAAAAGGTGAAACTAATATATGAGATAGATTCATTACATGCAAAGCAAGATAGTTCAGGCCATGATGTGTCATAATTGAGATGATTATGGCTTACAGCTCATGAAAACTTTGGCGTACAGTCATGAAACCTCAAAATCCACAAATCTCAAAAAATTACAATATTGTAAATGCAATCAATAAAACAAGGATTGTACATAGAACAATATCGGACCTCTGAAAAGTATGAGCATGCATACATATACAGTACTTAGTTTTGCGTTTAGTTTACATATAAAGCTCGTCTGCCAGAAGGAAGCATGAAGTGCTCCAAAATCTCCTGGTAGACGGCTGCAGTTGACCCTGGATTTAATGAAGCACAGTGGGACCAACACCAGCAGATGACCCCCTGCTCCCCAAATCACACAGACTGTGGAAACTTCACCACTGGACTTCAAGCATCTTGCAGTGTGTGCCTCTCTTCTTCCAGACTCTGGGTCCTTGGTTTCCAAATGAGATGCTAAAGTTGCTCCTCATCAGAAAAGAGGACTTTTGGACTACTGAGCAACAGACCAGGGTCTGTTTTTTCTTTTAGGCCAGGTACAGTCGCTTTCTGACATTGTTTGTTGTTTCAGGAGCGGCTTGACAAGAGGAATACGACATTTGAAGCCCATGTCCAGGATCCGTCTGTGTGTGGTGGCTTCTGATGCACTGACTCTCAGCCTCAGTCCACTCCTTGTAAAGTCCCCCAACACTTTTGAAGGGCCTTTTCCTGACAATCTTCTCCAGGCTGCGGTCATCCCTGCTGCTTCGTGACCTTTTTCTTCCACGCTTTTCCCTTCCACATAACTTTCTATTAATGAGCTTTTATATAGCAATTTAGAAACATCCAACTTCTTTTGCAATTACCTTTTGAGGCTTTCTCTCCTTACGGAGAGTTCAATGATGGTTTTCTGCCACAACTGTCAGGTCAGCTGTCCTTTCCCATTGATTGTGTTCCTACTGAACCAGACTGAGAGGCCCATTTAAAGGCTCACGGAACCCTTTGCAGTGCATTATGGCTAGAATTTAGCTGATTAGATGCAGACATTTTGAAGCGCTAGAATATTGAACTTTTCACAATATTCTAATTTTCTGAGATTGGTGGATTTTTTTTCGATGAGCTGTTAAACATAATTTCATCCCCAATCTGATGACACTATTCATGGCATTGAACTATCCTTGCTTTGCAATTAATGAGTCTATTCATATATTAGTTTCACCTTTTAAGTTGCATTACTGAAATAAATGAACTTTTGCACGATATTCTAATTTTTCGAGTTTCACCTGTAAATAAAAGACTTGCATCTTGCCGTCAATTTCATTTCAGCACAAACTTTCTCAGAATGGTAGGACTTTTTTGGCCATTAGATGGCAGCCAAGTGCTAATAGAGAGCTATCTTGTGCTATGAAAAAATAGTTCTTGCCAGTTTTAAACACCACCAATGATGTTTTCCTCTTTGTCCTCCACTGAATCATGTGCTTTCACTAAAATTTAATCGACCCCTCACTTCCTGTGTTATTTTGCAGCACAATAGATGTTGAAATTTATAAAGAAATAATTGTGTATGTGTGTAAACCTACAAGTAGTCCTTGATTAACAATGGTAATTGGGACCAGAATTTCCATCACTAACCAATGCAGTCATAAATCACAATGTCATATGACAGCATCACTTAGCAATGGCAACCCCAGCATTCTCCATAGCCATTGTTAAGCAAGGTTTGTAGATTACTGACCTCCTTGCAACTTCTGCCAGTTTCTAATAACCAAGTCAGTGGGGAAGACAGCAGGAAATTCAAAACAGCTCACAAGCTGATGGGTAAGTGGTTGCTTCAGGGTGCAGGATGGCATGCAAGAGAAAAGGTACAGCGTAAAGATGGCAGGGCTTGGGGTGGCTCTGGCACAAGCATGGTGGGGTGGGTGTACTTGCTGCTGGTGGAAGACAGCAGAGAGATCTATGCCAGTTTCCCAATTGACTGATATTAGGAAGTCAGCAGGGAAGATTGCAAATGGAGATCATGTGTTCATGGAATACTGCAACTGTTTTAAGGGCAGCTGGTTGCCAAGTGCTCAGGCTATGATCAGGTACCAAAGAGTCCTGGGGCAACTGGAACTTTGAGGTCTGATTATAACTACCACTAATTCAGCTCCGTCCCTATCTTCCAGTGGAAACTCCATTCCCTACTAGCAATGATGGTGTTACCTAATTTGGGTAACAAAACATATACAAGAAAACAGCCAAGCTCAGAGAGCACCAAGGATCCTTCACTGATGGACAAGTGGTTGTGAAACCTGGGCTACCTTCGTGTATCTCACTACAGCTTATTTCTTGGTAACTCCAGGGATACCTCCATGCAGCTTCTGATATTACTCCAGGTCAGCTGAATGCTGCTAACGTCTCCAAAGCAGCCCACGAGAGTCTCTTCTGCATTTTTCTTCAACATGATGGGCTCCAGATGTGTTTGTCTATGGTTTTTGGGTGCTGGTGGCTAAGAATTCCAAGTGCTGTCATTCCAACCTACTTCAAAGCTGTCACTTCAACCTACTTCCAACCTACTAAGCCAAGCATCAATGGATCATGTTATGTTTAAGATTAGACTTAACTAAGGTTATTTGTTTCTGAAAGTTCATTTTCTTCAAATAGCTCTTGCCTTCCTTCTAACTTGCAACTTTATTGGCTATTTTGCAAAGGTGGCTGCAGAACTGCTTTGCTTTTTTCCTACTGTGCTCTTTGTGCTACCACAATACAGTTGAAAGGTGGGTGAATTGTTCCACCATCTCATTGCTCAGTTCATTTTCAGGAATAACTCTTTAGTATGACTTAACACACAGCTTGAACACCTTTTAATTTTCAAATAAAAAAACCAGTGAAAATATTGGAATGCTGTCTGTGTGTATTGGTGTGTACCATGACATTTGAAACAATCTGAACAGAAAAATCATTACAAAGGACAATTTCCTCCTGTGTTCTATAACTTTTAGATTGTATCTTTTCTGAATGTGTAGTTATGTAGATAAAAAAAATGTAGAATTGTAGCAAGAGGGAAAGTGGCTGAATTCAAACCACAGTGAACATATTATTCTTTTCAAATAACTGCACTTTCATATGCAATCATAAAAATTAAGAGGTACTTTGGGCATGTATTAAATTTGTATTCATTATCATTGGGCTGTGTATTGGTAAATTAGCTTAGCTTCATATCTTCCATTGCACTGATTCCATTATTGTTATCCTTTTCATTCACATGGTAGTAATTATTACAGAGAAATTGTTATCACAAGCAGATATCGTACATCTATTTTTTAAATAGAGCGATAATATTATGGCTGCAAACATCTAGACAACCACTAAATGATAGTAAAAAATACCTCCAATTTCCATCTAGCAAACATCACAATTTTGGCAATCTAGATTTGGTAACCGTTCTCAAGATTCTTCACTGCTTGTTGTGTGGAAATGCAAGATTTGCTTCACACCTGGACATACATGAGAGACAACATAAAGAATTATGGGACAAGCCTTGCAGATTAATACCTTGGAGGCTCTGGCTATCGTCCTTGGAAATCTGGAGGAGGTAACGGTCTTAATACTAGTGAAGGGTACCAGATTGAAGAAGATGGCTTCATTTAATAATCACCACAACTATTTTCTTTGCCTCTGCCCTTGAAGCATATCTGGAAGCTTCAGCTGGTACAAAATACGGTGGCATGAGAAGTTATGTGTCCCCCTAGAATGGCACACATTATACCTCTGCTCTGCTCACTGCATTGGTTGCTAATTTGCTTCTGGGTCCAATTCAAGGTGCTGATATGGATTCCTAATTGGCATGGGGCTAGATTATCTGAGGGATTATATCTGCCCTTCCATCATGTGCAGCAGAAAAGGTATGTTATAGATTCTGTCTGTGGAGAGTTACATCTGGTGGGAATCCAGGGATGGGCCATTTTTGCAATAACATCCTCACTGGAATATCACTACCCTGCCTGAAGCTGGACCAACTCCATCTTTGATACCCTTCTACAAGTCCCTCAAAACATGGTTGTGACAAAAGGCTTGGGAATTTCAAAGTAAGGATTAAATAGTGAATACAATGCAATGGTTGCATTGTCTATAAGTTCAAATCCCCTCTCCTAATTTAGTAATGGGTACTGATCAATGTTTTTAATTGTAGATTTTCTTTATTGTACCCTACCCACAGTCATATATTGTGAGATATAAATATAAATATGATGAATAAATACAACTTTGGAGGGAGACAAAGGCTGAATATCTCTTTACAAACTTTAAATACTTTTACTTGTTATAAGAATTAATCATCAAAATTTTATTTACGTGGCTTTATCAACTTGAAAAGCCTAAGAAAGGGAACTTAATCCAGGGCAACAGGAAAGTTGTTGCTACAATAAAGTATTGTGTGCAATCGTATCTTCTATGATGTGATGTGTCCAATCCTTGGAAAACAATAAACCCTCACAAGAGGATCATGTCTTCAAAATTAAAATAATAGCTATAGCCTTATTTACACCAGAAAGAAAATGAAATGGGACAGAGAGGGAATTTTAACAGCCAGCTGGTAGGCTGCTTAGATTTCTCCAATGCATCCTAAAATAATGTCGAACCATTTCTTACAGATTGCAAAACAAGAATATCAGTGGGTGAAGGTTAAATAAACCTAATTTACATTTCCTAATTTCAATATTTTAAAATCTATATTCCATTTACTCCTATATTGTAGCTGTAGGCAATTTATTACATTTAACAATCAGTAACATTTTAAAACCCATTAAAATTGAGCATCTTAAAAACAGCAGAGTACAAGATGGATATGGTTTTTAATTTGCTTCCAACCTGTAGCAAGGATGGATTCAGCCTCAGGCCCAGTTACAAAGAAAATGCCAGTGTGTCTCTGGGGAAAACCCCAAGAAGATGTTCCAATGGCAAACTCTATGGGAATAATTAAAACCCAAACCATGGAATTGGTAATCTCCCTGCTAGCTAATGAAATACATCTGTGAAAAACTCAAATATTTGAGTTGCCCTTTCCACCAATATTGCCCTTTCCACCATAATGTTGCTGAGCTCCCCCCTTGACTCAAATGATACCCTATATTAAAATGCACTTTATTCCTGCATATTCCTATTTTTGATTTGCAAATTGCAGCAGGGGTGGGGGAGTGGGTGGGAGGCAGGATTGGTTACTTCATTTTAATCAAATGAAGCAGAGGGAAGAGTTCCATTGCATTGAGTTTGGAAAGAAATGACTACACACACACACACACATTCTCTTTATGCTACAACCATGCCCCTGATTGTTTTCCATCCTAATAGCTTATTTATAGTAAGTTCACACAAAAGCCAAATTATATAGTTTATGAAATGTGTACTTTACCCCTAGCTGGGCAAAACTATGCTTTTGTAATTTATCCTTTCTACTCTAGTAAGCTTGTACTTTTGCTGAGGCGACTGAAAAAGTATCACAGATGGATGACCATTAATTACTAAAACACCAATTATGTTGCTGTTGCATAGATAAATGAAGACAAATAAATCTTGCAGCCATTTGGCTGATTGAAAGAAAACTTCAAAATGCATAGAATTTATTTTTTTTTAAATGACTGCTTGTATTGGGGAATTTTTTAATGTGCTCTGAGCATTGCTGAGCACTGCTTAAATTTTCCTCCTGCTAGCTAGCGACATTCAGCTGCTTCATTGTTTTAGACTCCGACTCAATGCAACATAAAAAGCAGCTGCTTTGTTCAACAATCTGGCCTCACTTAGTTTTTGTGTGAACCAGTATTGGGATTTTGATCTATGCTTTTACACAATACTTCACTATTACAGTACTAAACCACGAGGTAAGAGATGAAGGAATCTAGAGGAATTTGGGGAATCCAAGAGTAATTTACTCACAATAAAGACTTCACTGTTAGATGCACGGTTAGCTGAAACAACATGGAATAGATAAGCAAATAGTGGCAATGTTTATGCCTGCACAGTGATACAATTTGGAATTGATAGAAATGCACACTGTATTCAGAAACTCAATATAGATAATGCTTCTGTAGATAATGAGGCAAACGCAACGCAGGTAGTCATTGGCCACAATTGAACCTGGAATTTTGGTCACTGGAATCATAAGGCCATGTGACTGGTCTCAATTTTACAACCATTTTTAAGGCGCTCATTAAGCAAGTAACTACAGTCATTAAGTGAATCACATGGTTATAAGTCGAAATCCAGTTTATCCAATGGTTATTTATTGCCAGAAAATGGCAAAAACCATAGTTAAACATGATCAATGAGGCTTTGGGTTGCTGCAGTACATTATAAATGAGAGCCAGTTGCCAAATGCTCAAAAAGATAATCATGTAACCATTGAGTGGTACAGCAGTTGTAACTTCCTGGTTAGGTCATAAGTAACTTTTGGTTCCTTCATAACTTCGAACATTTATTAAATGGCCAGTCATAAGTTGAAGACTACCTCTGATAGGTTGTTAAGGAAATGCTACTATTAAATCTATGTCCAAAGATAGACTTTGGGAGGATTTTTCATTTACCTGGAAATGATGAAATGAAACATGACAAAAATAAATGTGGATTATCCAAAGTGATTGCATTTCTTCCAATGTCTTCCCAAATGTGGGAGATTAACTACCTAAGCTTGCTTGAATGATTTTTCAGGGGCATTGGGAATGTTATTTCTTATGTCCTTGTGTGTCACTGCCAACTATCTCTACAGATCAACTTGGAGACTCTTAAGCTGTCTTCTTAGAGTAAAGGTACCAACCCATATCTCAACAACAAAGTGGTGAAGGGCACTGGGGTATTTTCTTAGTATATTTCTGCCAACATATAAATAAGCTAAATACATAAAATACTTCCCATCTCAATTCTACTGCCATTATATACTGAAAGGGTTACAGACTGATCAAAGCAAGCTACTCCCGTTTGGGCTGTCCATGCTAATTATGCACAGGAGTTGTTTCCGATGGCTTTGGAAAATTCTAAGAGCTTTTGATATGCAGAGATGGATTCATCACATAAACTGTATTTGTCGTTCATATCTCTCTCCTTCCCTATTTTTATTTGCCTTTTGTTCCATTTTGCCAATTAACTGATTTTAATCCCTGCTGATCTTAATAAACAACATCAAACCATATTTTTGCTAGATGCACTGAGAAGTGCATGTGTTCATTGCAATCTGGAGAGAGAAGTTTACAGTGAGTGTGCAGAGTGCAAAACAAGCTGGAAATTACCCACAGGAATTTTCCAAGAGTTACTTTAATAGGAAACAAAATGCACAACTTTGCATTTATGGTGCATATTCCTGTATATATATTCCACAATAAACAACTCTAGGGTCAGGATAGAAAGGGTTGCAACCTTTTCCAGCTTCATATTTGTGCTGTAAACATCCAATCACTAATAGATAGCAGGAAAGAATTAATTCCTGTATTTCTTTGATTTATTAAGTCAGTTTCTATAGCCACCCTCTCAAAACTGGCATGGTTGTCTAGTGGCCACAATATAATAGTCCTATACACCAGTGAGCTCTGTAGCTCATGTGGCTATACACAAAACAAATATTTCATGTGGCCCTACAGCCAGTTCATTTTTGAGGATTTTGTAATTTGTGAACCCAACATTTCTTCTCAAGAATTCCTCTGCTTTTCCTTAGTGGTATAGGGCCAGGGGAATACACAATAGGTTATATAAGCCATAGTAAACTTCCCTTGAAAGCCATTTGCTTGTCTCACAAATGTGGATTTGGGTGTGTGCACCCAAATGTGTGCCTTTAAGTCAGTATTGACTCTTGGCAGCAGCATGGACTAGTCCCAGTAGTTTTCTTGGCAAGATTTTAGAAATGGTTTTCCATTGCCTATTTCCTGGGGTTGAGATGGAGTGACTGGCCCAATGTCACCAAGCTGGCTTTGTACCTAAGGTGAGACTAGAATTAATCTCCTTTATGTCTAGCCTGATGCCATAAACAGCTACACCAAACTGGCTGTCTCATCCAGCTTCAGACACACCTAACTCCTTAGATCTCAGTAGTAGTGACTGTATCTTCCCTTCCTGATGATACCATGAGATGCCTTCATCCAATTTATTTGGGTCCTTGGGTGATCAATGCAACATGTGACATGTTCAGAAAGCAAGTTTTATTTATAGCCCACTCAGGATGATCTAGATACTTTTTATTTTAAAGACTTATATTTAAAAAAACAATCGCAAACAGCTACTTTTACAAAGTATGTTGATATGGAAATGATGGAAATGCTATGAAATATCTGTCATGGAATGTCACCAACTTCCTTCTTTGAAAGTCTTCCAGTACCTGATGAAGAATTAACTGGCTGATTGACTAAATGCTGTCAAGCCAGTGTCAACTCTTAATAACAACACAGATAGAATTTCTTGGATGATCTGGAAAATTTGAAGGATCATCATCTAGTGCCTTCCCTACTTCCCAAAATTACTATTGTAATTTCACTTAGAAAGTTGGAGTTTTGTTTTATTTTTATTTTATTGTTGACAACTTTCATACTTCTTTTTCATTCATTGCATTTTATAAACATATAAAATTAAGATATTTCTTAATTTTATATTCACAGAAGTTGGCCGCACCAAGTTTTCTTTGCATGATAAAATGAGAATTAAGTTTCTGAAAACAACCTATTAAATTCAGTATACTCCAAATATCTCCAATGCACACCAGAGGATACAACAAAACCCTTGAATTTTGTAAACTAGAGTGAATTTTTGCTAAAACAGTTCCTTGATGTTTTTCCTTATAAATTTTCAGCTTATTTCAGAGAGGTTGAGGAGATGCCACAGTTGTAAATTGAAGAAAAATGAAGATTAGAACAAAAAAAGCATCAGAATCTCTTCTTTCTCTACTACTCTTTTATTCACTTAACTTCTTTGCTTGTCATTCTTTACTATTCAGAGAAATACTTCAGACCTTATGCAAGGATATCAATCTCTACTATTCAAAAAGGCAGGTATGTCTCTTAAGGCTGTCATGCAAGTCTGAAAAAAATGTATCTGCTTAAAATATGAACCATTCCATTAACTAAAGAATCAGTTTCCTTCTTCAAGCTGGTGAATGAGGTTGAAAAAAGAGAGGTGGTGCTTTATAAGATCCCAAAGAATTTCAATTTATATCAAAATAAATGTGTACAATCTAGGTGGGGAAAGCAGTTTTTCACTAGAGCTCCGAACAAATCACTTGCCTTTTTCCATCACTCTACCCATCTTCCATTCTTACATGCAACTAGGGCAAGAACTATTTTAAGGCTTTTGTAGTCCTGAATTTCTAGTGGTAGATGGGAAGAGATTCACTGACCCAATTTGGAAGGGATCTCATGAGAGACAAGAGAGTAAAGGACAGAGCAGCCAGCTCTCCAGTTGACTCCTGTTGAAGCAAAGGGAATTGAACACAGCTGAATGTTCCTCAGGGTCTGGAATTAGAGCAGCCTCTGAAAGATTTAGACTTAGTGTGTTCTCTCCCCCTCTCCTCCTCTCCATCTTCCTCTCTTCTTCTGTCTTATTTGGATTGGCCTTAAGGCAGCCTCCCCCCAAACTTGGCAACTTTAAGACTTGTGGACTTCAACTCCCAGAATTAGATTGACTTGGCAACTTTAAGACTTGTGGGCTTCAACTTCCAGAATTCTGGAAGCACAGCTGGAGAATTCTGGGAGTTGAAACCCACAAGTCTTAAAGTTGCCAAGTTTGGAGACTTCTGATTTAAGGGAATGTAGTTCACACTACCATATACCCACTGTTTCATCTCAATTAGCTTATTATTTGAATTAAAAGTATTTCACAATTGGTGCTCAGTGGAAAACACTTTTAGTGGCAAGGATAAAACAAAGTCATTATTGAGTCATTATATTGACTCATTATAAAGTCATTATTTTAAATTATATTAAATAAAATCATTGTGGGCAATAGTATCTTTTTATGTCTTTAAAACTTACCATAACAAATGTCTCTAAATAAAGTTTGTAAATTTCTCTAAAAAAATGTTTGCTTTTCTCTTGATGGGGCTGAGATTCTTTGAGAAAGTGATCAGTAGGACTTCAGAAACACTGACATCATCTACTCCAGTAGAAATGGGTAGCTTTTATATGGAAAAATATGCTTTTTGGTTGCTCAATTGAATTTCTGTTTTAGATGGGGGTGTCACCAATTCCTGTTCCTTTCCTCAACTCTTTTGGGGGAACCTTTAACAGCTTGATTGAGAACCATTTGTTCAATAAGTTGAGTTTCTAAGCCAGTTTTCTCCAACCTTACTGACCTCCAGATGTGGAACACCAGTTCCTATAATTTCAGTTAAAAATTAAGAAAGGCCAAACTTATCTGAAAAGCGGTGGGTTAAAAAAACCTGCTCAATCATTGACAATAATATTTGAATAACTTGGTTATTGGAATAAATAAATTGAGAAGAAAGGAAAGGGAGATAATGGGTGTCTTTCCTAGATCTACTATAGAGAGTAAACCATTAAGACATATCACCATGCAGCAAAAGACCCTCCCCCTTGTTTTTACAAGCTGTTTATACAATACAATATACATTCCATTATACCAACATGCAAAATTAAGTTAATCACAGATATTGCAAATATCTCAGGAATTTAAGACCCTCCCTAATCTCTCATGCTAAGTTTAAATACTTCAGGACATCTGGAACATTTCCTCACAGCATTAATACTGAACTGGTCATTAAAAATGGATCAAGCAGTGCTGGCAATGGACAAAGAAAATCCAAAGGGTACTTTCTTTCCAAGAACAAGCCAATTTGTTCAAATGCTTCTATTTGCCTCCCCTTGCTGATAGCAGGCCTGCCTCTAATTTACAAAGAGGACCCTGTGATCATAAAACACTGTTTTGTTTATTTTGCTCCAAAGCCATTTCATTGACAAGCTGCTCAACAGATGACTGAATAGCTGTCTTCACAAGCGAGGCAGCTGTTTCAATCAATAGCATTTCATATTGCTCTGAAGTCCAGTGTTCCTGGCTGTTGGTACCAAAGGAAGATGAGACCTGGGAGCCTGTTTGGTATTCCTTTGTGTAGTTGCACCCTGAAGTAGAAGTTTTGTTTTTGCTAGGTTTTTTCTTCCCTTTTTGCTTGATGGCTTGGGGAAATGCAAACATTTCACAGGTAGGAGCTGATTCTTCTTCCTCATCCTGATCATCTTCAGCTTCAGTGATCATGATTACAATGCCAGCCCCAGGAATGGTAAACTGATTTTCTTCACTTTCCCCTTCCTCATCAAAACAAACCGGCATGTCTGAAGCCTCATCTTCCATTACAGATGGGCTGCAATGCAACATCACTTCAATGGAATGACCTCCCTTAGCAGCAGCATCCTCACTTTTGGCCACAACATCAGTGTCTACCACAAATGGCTGTGATTTGATCTCTTTGGTTCCCTCTCTTCCTATCAGTTGTTGTTCACTTTCAGGCAGATCCTGAGGAATGGGAGGACCAATCTCAACATTAAAACTGAACTTCTGATTTTCCAGGTCTTCAACGTTTCCATAGAGGGTTCCATGATGTAACTGAAATATTTGCTTCTCTTCTTCAGTTACAAGTGCAGTTTCAGAATGGATTATTTCCGATGGAACTCCACAGTCAATATAACAATTGGGATCAGGAAAGGTGTTCTCTCTATTAGAGAGTGCCGCATTTTCTATATTTGTCATGGCTCCACTGTCATTTTCTCCTTCCTGAAGACCTTTGCTGGAAGATTGTTTTGTATCAAGTGGAGCTTCCATAGCCATAATCTCTGGCTCTTTGTTATTTTTTTCATTCAGGATGTTTGCAGAATGAATACTTTCTTTTTTCTCGCAATCGGACTGTTCTATTATTTCAGAGTGGCTGGTCCTTTTTTTGCTTCTGGAGAGTCTTAGGCAGGGAATTTTAGAGCTAGAATTGGTATGTTCCTTAGGAAATCGTGTCCTGCCAGAATCTCCTATGTCCACATCTAGATATACATGAGAACAAGCCTGTGTTTGTTTCTTCAGAGAGGATTTGGATCTTTTCCTTAATGTCACTAGTCGTTTGAAAGCCAGCCAGGCCTCCCCTGAAGTCCAGAATGGACTTGATACCTCTGTTTCATTGTGCCCCATGTCAGAAGACTGGTTAGCAGCCCTTAAGCTAAGTGAATTGGATTCATGGTTCTCATCCTTCTCTTCTACCTTCTCACAAGACTTTTTCCTTTTCTTAAAGCAAAAGATAGAAGCCTTTTTGGCTGGACTGTCTGGGGCAATAACTGGATCAGTTGTATCTGAAGTTTCCAATTGTTGCTCAGTGTCCATCTGAATTCCTTTTGCTGAATGTTCCATATTTTGGGCTTCCATTCTAATGTCCAAAAAATTGGTTCCTTTGCTAATGTTTCATTGGAAAGACACAATTGAGGCTGACCTACAATAAAAGAATATGACTTGTAGACCAGTTGAACAGTTATGGTTTCTTTTGGGGTTTTGTATTTTGAAGATGATATGTTAAACCATTTTATTTGGAAGCACAATTCCCAATAGTTATTAGAGAAAGATAATCACTATTAACCCTGTTCAGATGTGTGTCAGTAAATAATTAATAAAATCAATTTATTATAATTCAAAATTGACCTCAAGGTGTTAGCACAAGAAACAAAAGAAGAGGGTTTTTTTGAACAGCTAACTAGTAACAGTGCTTTTCTCTTCTTTTATTCTTCCTGAAGGAATTACACGTGTATTTTATAGTCTTTTGATGTGGTGGTGATACTCCATCAAAAGTTCAACATTTTAAATGTTTTAAATAGGTTGAAAATCAACACACAAAGTGCCTCCTATTCCATTAGTGAGGGACACAAGAGACAACAGCCATTTGCAAATCCACATATGGCTTCCCAGTCAAAAATTTAGTTTGGAAACACATGCAGTGGAAAAGGCTTTTTTTGTTGATCAATTATGGGATGAAATTTCCCCAGGACTTTGCACACTTGCTTTTTTACTGCCTTTCAATCCATTTTCCAGCTAGTGCTTCTTTGGTTGTAAATGTGACCATTTTCTTCCTCAGTGGGATGGCATTGCAGGCATCTGCAGGAGGGGAGGGAAAGGAAAGGGGGAAAAAATGAATAGCAGCATGCTAAATTCACCCACACAAACAAATCTTCCAAAGAATTAAGCTATTTTGTTAAGAAAGTGTTTACAATCTTGCCTAAATGGCTTCTCGCCCTGCATGATATCCACAAAGCAGGTGCCTCTTTATTGGAATGTAAGGAAGTGGAACACAGGAATATCCTGAATTTGAATTACCCTGTACAGCCAGGCTGATAAAGTGAAGCTTCCAGATGTGCAAACAAGAAGAGGAAACGGTTGTAGCACTGTCACCAATTTATGAACTTCAAAAGAGATAAATAATGAGTCTTAGAATTTATATGTTGCTGAAATTGCCTCCAGTTTCAGGCAGATCTAGACAATATGGACAATGGGAAGGGAAAATGAGACTAGCCATCCAACAACATTGATTAACTTCTTTGTACAGGTAGTCTTCAACTTATGACCACAATTGAGCCCAAAATGTATTGCTAATTGAAAAAAATGAAAGTGATTTTAGTCCCATTTTACGATTCTTCTGGCCACATTTGTGAAGTGAATCACTACAGTTGCTAAATTAGCAATACCGTTGCTAAGTGAATCTGGCTTTCCCATTGACTTTGCTTGTCAGAAGGTCACAAAAGGGGATCACATGACCCCAGGACATTGCACACAACATAAATATGAATCAGTTGTCAAGCACCTGAATGTAAATCACATGGCCCTGGGAATGCTGCAACGGTCATAAGTGTGACAAATAGTTATAAGTCCCATAGTAACTTGGAAAAGTCACTGAATGAATTGTTGTAAGTCAAGGACTACCTGTATTTATTAAATGTATATGCCACCCATCTCATTATACAAATCAACTCTATATACAGTTATAAATCAATGAGTACAATGAGGGCTTTGATCTCCAACTTGGATGGCACGCGTTTATGTGGGATGGAAAGAGTAAACACCACTTGCACTTTCAAAGGCATTATGTGTGTTATTAATTATTTGGTAAAAGATAAAAAAGTACATTACTGTAAGGTCCCACTGTGGTTATCTACAATGGAGGCAGTTGCACATCTAAACGTTTTAGATTTTGATAATATTTAAGCTATAAAGATCTATTACATCAAACCGGAGAGTTAAAGGGTAGGAATCAAATATAAATTCAAGGAAAAGGGATAGCATGGTGGCCCTATGCGCAGATACAAACTCATTACAAAAAAGATAAAGAACAATTTGGTTTTAACATGACCTACCAAGAATTAGATAAAATTTGGCATGGAGAGGANAACTAAACAAGATGTAAAACTTGAACCCGAAACCTTTTTGCTGGGTATGATAGACTCAAAAATAGAAAAAAATATATCAATATTTAATCTTGCACATTATAACGGCAGCCAGAATAAGCTACGCTCAAAATTGGAAACTGTCTATTGTCCCTTCAGAGGAGATGGTCATTAAAAAGATTCATGCGTATGCAGAGATGGACAGCCTAACCAAATTACCAAAAAACAACAAGGATAGTGAATACTACAAAGTTTGGAACTGTTGATATGAATGATTAAAGAAAAAGCAACATTTGACAACTGAATAAGTTATGAAACTATGAAGGACGTGCGTATAATTATAAAGTATTCTGTGAAAATAAAACATTAAAAAAACAAGGAAGGTATTGTAACAAGGTAGATCACGTCAATGTTATGGGGTAAAACAAAAAAAGAAAAGAAAAGTGTAACCTGCTGCAAAATGTATATATGTGTATATATATTTGTTTATATGTTTGTTTATTTCTTTTTAAATATTTTAAATATATGAAACTTAAACTTTATTAATTTTTTTTAAAAAAGAAGCTTTAGCATGGAGAGTCCTCTCTGAAATGGAAGACCATCATGAACTAGATAGCTCCACTTTCTCTAATTTTTCAAATGCGTCAGAGGCAAATACCTGTTATGCCAAGCTTTTGCCAGTTTGTTAAAAGCTACTGGCAGTGTTAATGAATTCCCTAACAATAAATGACTGGCAATTAGAAGACTAGGTCAGAGAAGGAACAATGACTCACTGAAAGAACAAAAAACTCTGTCCTTCTTGACGTGCATGTGGATGTATATCACTACAGCATATATATCTCCATGGCACTCTGAGAAATGGCTGGTTTTCACTGCACCATTAAGGAACTGAAAACAAAGCAGATGCTTTTCAACTTGGTGTTTTAGTCCAAATTTAGAAGCTGAATAATAAAGCAAGGCCTATCCCAATAGTCAAAAAGACGTCAACACATATTGGGAACCCGGAGTGCATTCAGTGAAAGCTAAAGTTATTGTGTCACATAAAGAACCATAGCCATGGAGCTGGCTGCCTTAACATGTGACAAGAGAGGGTTTAGGCAAGGGCAAGGTTTTGACAAATTTATTTGGTAAACCTGCTTTTAATCTGCAACACTATAAATCACACAGCCTAAGAAGAGAAGGCGGTGGACAAAGGTCTTCTTGAGGTCATTCCATAAAATGGCTGTTGGCATCACACATTAACAAGCTAATGGCAAACATAAGGCTGGAGTGAGAGACAATATTTGCTTCACAATTGCAGAGCCTTCAAATTACAACACACTGAAAATATTAAAAGCAATTATATATGTGGAAAGGTAGTGTTGGAAGTATGATTCCAACATCTTGAATGTGGAAAGGGCAAATATTGTTTGCTCCAACAGATCAGCATCTAATCTGTGCTGCTATAGCTGAAACCATCTCCCCATCTTGCCATCTCCTAGACATATACCTGTAATATGTGTTTGCATCTCTAACATCAGATATTTGCCCTTCTGAAATTATATCTATATCTATATATCGATATTGATATCTATCTGCCTATCTGTCTATCTATCTATTGCCTTCCATTGCCCTTCTTCCACATTAACTGTATGATAGTGGAGATAAGCAATAATCTTCTACCAAATCACTCCTTTTTTTCTTTTGGATCATATTATGCATCCACGTCTTTTGTCTGGCACTTGTCCCAATTTGAAATCAATTGTGACAATATCATAAAGCTTTTTATTTATAGTTCTGACTCCAGGAAACCTTTGAACCTGGAATGAAGCCTTCTCAAAACTGAGATCCTTCCCATATGTTAGACCACAATTCCCATAATTCCTAGCCAAGCATGATCAATGACCATTAGGCTACGAATTTGGAGCCAGAACCACCTTCTCCTTTGGAAGGTGGTTATGGATGGCTCACCGATCACATCTGGGACTTGACCTTCACTTTAATATTTAGAGGGACAGATTTCATGCTAGATTCAGAAGATTCATATTTCAGGTACTTCAAAGGAAACCAAGGCAAAAAGCTATGTAACAAAAAACAGAATTAACTAGTAAGAAAAAGCATTTATAGGTTCCTGTTACATTGCCTTATTATATATATAATATCACATGACCAGTAAATCATTAATAGGCCTACCTGAATCCATTAACTAAATTTTAACAGAGCTCTCAGTGCATTCAGACAATAAAGTTTTCATCAGTGGTCTGATTTGTGAAGCTAAAGTGACATTCTCTATCATTTTAGTGTAGTCTAGCGCGCACACACACACACACACATACACACACACTTTGATAAAGCAAAAGCCATTTAAGACAGTCCAGGTTGAATCTATCATTCTCTTGCAGCACCAGACAAAGTTGTTTCTTTTGATTGGGGATGCCAGGATGGTGATATCAAGAACCTTCCAACATATGCTACTTGAGACTCTTGGCTCATCCTAATTTAACAGTAGACACCACCATCCCCAATATCATCTTTGACAAAGTTTATCAGTTATAAAGAAAAGTAATTTGTGATGTACCCTGAATATGATACCAGATAACAATTTGATCATCTTCTGGGTGATTGAATATGCATAAAATTGATGTATTGAAAATAAGGGGAAAAAACCTGGATTGTTTGAAAACACTGGCCTATTAAAAATTATTTGTCTTAATGCTAAGATACATTAACAACAGAAACAGCCTTCAAGCACCAGTATTTCCTAGCATTCTTCTGTATTAATGTTTCATCCAGTCATTGTGGGGGGGGGGAAAACGTAGGCTTCTGTGTGAAATATAACATTTTAAAAACTTAGCAAAATTGTAGTCAGGANGGAAAACGTAGGCTTCTGTGTGAAATATAACATTTTAAAAACTTAGCAAAATTGTAGTCAGGATGTTCTTCCAAGACTAAAATATTATTTGGAAGCGATAGAAGTGAAAATACTTGCAGTTGGGTGTCATCAATGGTTTCCAATCAATACCAGTTTGACTTAAAATTTATCACACCCTTTGAGAGACACTGTTTCAGCATTTGATCTTTGGAAGTAGAACGTACACTTCTAAGGTTTTTCAAAGAACGTAAAAGAGGTTATTGACCATATTTATATAACTTGGTAGACATAGGATGATATTAATCTTGAATAGCCAACTTATCCAGCAAATGCATTTTGATAACCAAGCAAAACATACTTGGTTGTGATTTACCAGTTCCTCTTTATTAGTACCTCAGAAATAATGCTGGCTGGCATTTTGTTTGTGCAAAAATAAACCCTCCCATATTAGAATGAGACCTTCTGTGGACAGATGAACCAGAAAGTCGGAATAATGGAGCTACTGCAAAAGCAATTCTACTTTAGAGATATGCTTGCATTCTACCTCATTTTCCTGCAGAAATGTTGAATATTTGAATATAACCTAGTTGTTAGTCTGGATCAGAAAAAATGGAAACATTCAAGATTATGGATAACCAACAAGAAATCATGTTAAAAGGCAATAATTAAGACAATGATTGAGTTCACATAATAAACCTAACTGCAGAATGGAACAGTATGAGTTTGTCAGGCAGCAAGAAGGTCTTTTTAAAAAAAGGAAACATTTATTTTTATGAGTGATTGGGATCGAGTGAAGACTCCAGCTGCTTTCCATTCTCATTTTTTCCCAGGGCATCTTGGAAATATTCTAATCTATAACATGTCCCAAGATAGGGAAAGCATACCAAAAATGCCTGTGCTGTCCTAATGCAGTGAGATTATAATATCTGGGAGTGAAAAGCTGCTCACAATAGCTTCCAAGTGAAAATTCTTTGCCTTGGGAGTTTACAATATGGTTAAATGATTACCTGTTGTGATAGGTTGTTGATGTGTTTGTCCAATGTATTTGCTTGATCAGAATTCCATGCATTCATTATGTATTCCCAAGCAAATTGGGCAGTGCCAATTAGAAAGATAATTTTTTCAAAGAATGACCAACCTATCACTGTTTAAGCAAGCAGGTTTGCTGGAGACAACGCCAGCAGACACACTGTGAGAAAACTAAATTAGAATAACTAATTCCAACACCTGCAAAGAGAATTTATTAATTCCAAAGTCCCCTTTTTAGAGTATGAAGCAAAAACAATTTATTAGCATTTGTACAAGTGCAATACAGAATTAGATCCTATATATTTAGGACCAGGGAAAGTGGATATATATATATATTTTTTCCTGAGGTTTTCGCGGGTATTTGTATGTGGATCTTTGGTTATTCCGCGTTTTCTCCCGCGCTGTAAAATTGGAAGTATCTAGGGCCAACGTTTCAATGAAGTCTCATTCATCATCTTTCAAGGCTTGTTTTCTTCGGCTCTCTTGCTGTCTCTAGAGTCATATATATATATATGCCTGTTTAGGTTTCCTTCGGGTATATATCCACGTCACTTGTATAGTTAGTGCTTTTAAAGTTTTAGCAACGTTTGGCAGAATCTATCTGGCATCAAATCAGGTCCCTCTTTTTTGTAGTTGTATTCATTGTATATTTATTAATTGTAATTATTCTGTACTGTACTACAGACGAACACAATACAGAGCCTGATGATTGGCAATGAGATTCTGCCGCAACGTTGCTTTGCAACTTTAAAAGTCACACAGCTCAAAGGACATTGGGAAATACGCCGAACAAAGCATGAATAACTATATACTATGCTTTGTTCGCGTATTTTCCGCATGTCCTTTGTAGCTCGTGCTTTAAAAGTTGCAGCAACGTTTCGTGCAGAATCTCATTTGCGCATCATCAGGCTTCTGTATTGTGTTCGTCTCTGTATACAGTACCAGAAATAATACAATATATAATAATACAATAATACAATACAATAAGAGGCCTGATGATGCAGATGAGATTCTGCCCGAAACGTTGCTAAAATATATATATAATATATATATTATATATATATATATAGGTATATATATATTATATATATTAACTATATATAGTATATATATAATATGGTGCTGTTTAGCTTCCTTCGGTATTAATCCCACGTCATTGTAGTTCTGTTAAAGTTGTAGCTCATTGTAGTTCTGTTAAAGTTGTAGCAATGTTTCAGGCAGAATCTCATCTGCCATCATCAGGCTTCTGTACAGTAAAGCCTGAATGATGGGCAGATGAGATTCTGCTGAAACGTTGCTACAACTTTAAACAGAACTACAATGAGCTACAACTTTAAACAGAACTACAATGACGTGGGATATCCCGAAGGAAGCTAAAACAGCACAAATCGTAAGTACCGCGAGAGCTTAAAAAACATATATATATATGTTTTTTTAAGCTTTCGCGGTACTTACATTTGGTGCTGTTTAGCTTCCTTTCGGGTATTATCCGCACGTCATTGTAGATTCTGTTAAAGTGAAACGTTGCTGAAACGTTGCTTACAACTTAACAGAACTACAATGACGTGAAGATAATACCGAAGGAAGCTAAACAGCAACAAATGTAAGTTACCCGTAGAGCTTAAAAAAAAAAAAAACAACGATAATATATATGTGTGTTTTCTGAGGTTTTCGCGAGTATTTGTTATGGTGGATCTTTGGTTATTCGGGTTTCCTTCGGCCGTGTAGAATTGGAAGTATCTAGGCAATGTTTCGATGAAGTTCTCATTCATCCATCACTCAGGGATTCAATCCTTTGGCTGTTGCTCGCACACCATACCCCACAGAAAACCATACATATGCGGAGTTTGAAACCAGCCTGACCAAAACCAACCCTGATGATAGCTAACAGAAATCAGACTCGAGAAAATCACAACATGCCTCTGGCACAGGCAACCACCACAAAAGCAACGTTATCCAAAGAAGAAGCAAACTGCAACTACTCAACCTTTGAAGAAGACACTGAAGATGATGAATGAGACTCATCGAAAAGTTGCCTAAGATACTTCGCCAATTCTAACGCGGGTAGACAAACCCGAATAACCAAAGATCCACATATATAATATATATTATATATAATATATATATATTATATATATTATATATATAATATATATATGTAATAAATATGTATTAATAAATATATATAAATATATATTATATATAATATATATAATAAAAACCAGCAATAGTTTCTTCCTATTTTTGAGAAATGCAGTGGCAAAATGTACAAACAGAGTTTCAAACCTGAGCTTATCTGCTATCTATCTGTTCTGCTAACAACATCTTGCCAGACTCACAGTGATGCCACATTGCAGATTTTGCAGCAGGGTAGATTCACTTCAGCTTTTCATTTGCGCCTTCCAATATACAAGGATGAAAAATAGAATGTCATCAAGTTTTGATCTACTTAACTGAGTCTTTTAACAGAAGTGAGAAATGAGAGGATATTACATTATTTCATTTAGTAATGAGATGGCATCAGAATTAATTATATCTGGCTGTGGATCAGGTACGTGAATGTTTTCCTTTATTGTCTGCATTAACATTATTGGCGACTTCCTTTATGATATATTTTACAAATCAGTATTCAGACATATTCCAATTATGAATGAATAGAACAATAAGAGCCTTAGAAAATTATCACTTCTCTATTTCTAAAAGTCTGCAGTGAATGTCATAACTCACAAATGTAACAAATAATAATCCATTAAGCATTTAGTTAGAATAGCATAATTCATTCCTTGAATTCTTTACTTGCTTTGTTTGCATCTAGATGGTGAATATCCCATGCACATCTTATTTTCAGATAATAAAACCCCATGTCTTCTATCACATTTCTTCCAAATTTCATTCTCCTGTGTTATTTATTATTTCATTACTACAGTGACAATGTAAGGCAAGGGTCTTCAAACTTGGCAAGTTTAAGACTTGTGGACTTCAACTCCCAGAATTCCTGAGCTAACATGAGTGGAGGAGGAACTCTGGGAGTTGAAGTCCACAAGTTTTAAAGCTGTCAAGTTTGAAGCTCCCTAATCTAAGGGGTCAACAAACAAATTCATGGGCCTATTTATTCTGCTAGCTTCAAAGTCTACTGCCAAGATCCTTTGGAAGGACAGAAAAAGAATCCTGGATGATATTGTCTGTGTTCTCAAATAGCAATAGCAGACTTATATACAACTTCATAGTGCTTTTCAGCAGTCTCTGAGCTGTTTACAGAGTCAGCATATTGTCCCCAATAACCTTGCTCCTCATTTTAATGACCCTGGAAGGATTTGAGTTCACCTTGAGCTGGCCAGGATCAAAGGAATTAAACTCCTGGCAATGTGAGCAAAGTTAGCTTGTAATGCTGCATTCTGACCACTGCACCACATTGAACAAGGATCCCACAATATCAAAGTTTCTAATAAATTGCTATTACTCAGCCTAACTGGCCTTACATATTTCACTGAAGATTGCACCAAGCAATAAGCAGGATCCTGATGCCAAACATGAAATAAGACAAATCATTCCCATGTACTGCCTATGGTCTGGATAAAACAGGAAAGCTCTTTAGATGCTATCTAAGGCCTTTTCAAGTAAGGTAGATTACATAGACAATTAATGAATCTGGTGCAAATCACCCTTTTGCAAATGGCAGCAATAAGCCTGAAATAACTTAGCACAAGAATATACCAATAGCATTTAGACTTATATATTGCTTCACAGTGCTTTACAGCCCTCTCTAAGCAATTTACAGAGTCAGCACATTGCCTCCAACAATCTGGGTTCTCATTTTACCGATTTCAGAAGGATGGAAGGCTGAGTCAACCTTGAGCCAGTTAGAATTGAACTGCTGGCAGTCGACAGAATTAGCCTGCAATATTGCATTCTAACCATTCTCTATGGCTCTTGGGATATATGGGAATTAGGGGATTCATTGCACAATATTGAAATAATCAGGGATGTATATAAATAGGGTACCTTTGGCATTCTTGTGGCAGGTTGAAATTGCCTCCTGGAGGACCTCTATGGAACAAAGTTGGAGAAATTTGCTTCCTGGGTGTTACCATAGCACAGAGGTGCCACTAAGAGTATTCAAAGGTAGAAGATGTCTCTATTTCCAGCCTTCAATTTAGACCAGGGGCTCTTAAACTGTTGGCCATCATACCTCCTTTTAGTGTAAACATTAGGTACACACCCAGAAAACCAAACACCAAAAATGGATTCAAATGAACAATGAAAGCAACACCAAAACTTTGAAACTTTGGAAAAAGGGGCTTTCTGGTAAAAAAAAAACTTTGGGAAAAGGGACTTTCTGGCAACAGTGTAACTACAGCCTAGAGTCTTGGCAATAGTGAGATGGGTGGCATATAAATTTAATGAATGAATGTTTTTTACATCTCCCCCGGATTCTGTCGGTACCTCCCCAAAGGAGGGACACCATACAATTTGGGAAACCCCGAACCATATCAACACAATTATAGGCGTATAAGTGGATTTCTGCATGTGAAAATCAGTCAAAGATAATTTACAAGATGGTTATATCTTGTAAACCATCTTTAGAAACATTAAGTCAGTGGTTCTCAACTTTTTCTTCACCTTTGATGACATTGTGCCCACCCCCACAAAGGTCAGTGGACCACAGATTGAGAAGCATTGTGTTAAGAGATTTGGAGATCTCTTTGTCACAAAAACTATTGGATATTCTATCTTTCTAGTTTAGCAAAAAAGAACTGAGTGAAAGAAAAATTTCCCACCATGTTTTTGCAAGCTGTTGCAAAAGCCTCTGAGCATATTCATCCTCAGTATCATTTCATTTCATTTCATTTCATTTCTTTTTTTCTTTCTATCTTTCTATCTTTCTTTCTTTCTTTCTTTCTTTCTAGAGTCTGAATATTCCAGTCAGCATTTTCCTTAGTCACAGTTTAGCTTATAATGCTGTTCTTGATATGTGGTGGCAATGCTCTTTGAGAAATCTTCAGTCTGTTCTTTTACAAGAATTTGCAGAACAATGCTAATTCTCTCCTCCCTCCAATCACCCTTCTTTGGATAGAAGCCAAAGCTTATCTCCACATATTTTCCATAATTTAGACAACGTACAGTGGCTAAAAAAAGAACTGCCAGAAAGAAAAAAAAATCTTGCTTTTCAATGGTCTAACAAGAAATATATATGTATTAATCCCTCTAGTTTAGATATGTGATGACGAACCTATGGCACACATGGCACAGGTGGCACGCAGAGCCATTTGTGTGGGCACGCGTGCCCCAGCCAAACCACTGCATGTGTATGCCTCCCAACTGATTTTTGGCCCATTTGAGGCAGTTTTCTACCTCCCAGAGGCTCAAGGGAAGCCTCTGCAGCCTTGGGAGACCAAAAAATGGGCCTTCCGGAAATACTGAAAGTGCCCATTTTCAGCCTCCGGAGGGCTTCTGGAGCTTGGAGAATGCCATTTTTGCCTTCCCAGGGGCTCGAGAGAAGCCTCTGCAACCTTTGGAGGCTGAAAAATGGGCCAAAAATCAGCTGAGAGGCATGCGCATGTGCAGTGCAGATAAGGGGACGGTGGGAGGGTGTTGTGTGTGCATGTGCAAGGGGGGCAGGGCACATTGCATTGTACATGTGCACACATGCGCATTTTTGGCACACCACAACAAAATGGTTCGCCATCACTGCTCTAGATTGCTGCTTAGTTCCCCAAATATTGCAGAGTTATGAAAGAGCAGTTGCACTCTCCCGTATGGAAGAATTCCCTGGTAATGATTCTGCTGGTGACTGCTTTTGTCTGCCTGTGAATTCCAGAAGGGTCCTAGAAATGTGTAGTCTGCCTCAAAGCATGGAATCCAAATGTCCTCCATCGCCAAGCCCATAAGCAGCAGGGAGGTTCATCCCAGCTGTCAGCTTTTGTTGCTGCTGGGAACAATGATGGCTTTGTGTCTCCCGGAGCACTCCCATAGCACCATCTACTGTCATTACAGCTCTAGCATCTCACACACATAACAGAATACGGGCAAGAAGTGCAATTAGGTGGGTGGGCAGTGTGGGTGTGCTGGTATGCATGCTTGTTTTATTGAGCTTTTTTCAACAGTTGCACCTGTGTAAATTAAACATGTCGTATACAGCCTTATTTTTAGCCCATTTATTGATTTGTTTATTTATGGCTGGCAGCTGTATTTTGGGAATTTGGCTGCTCCAATATTGTTAAAAGAACATAAACTCTGGATCATCCTTAATACAGTGCATCCAAAGAAAGCAGATTGTATCCATGCATTGGGGTGGGGGTTGAGAAGAATCTCCTGATTGGGGGAAAAACATATTTATTTTGCACAAATCTATTCCTAAACTGTGCCCCCCAAACCCCACCCTATTTAATTTTAAATCATGTTGCTAAGAAATCCTAAGAAATCTGGATTAGAATGGAAAGTTAAACATTAAAAAAAAAATCCAAGAAAAGGCAGTATCAAACCACCCCAAAACTGATTCCCCAAAGCTGGAAATGACCATGAAATTACCATTCAATTCATCCAGTCTTTTACCTTTCATTCCAGCCTGGAGCACACCTTCATTATGGTGAATAGGTGGCTTTTTATTTTAAAATACTGTGGCTGGTTTTGAACCAGCATACTAAACAATGATTTGGTGAGCCAATTTGTTACCAAAATCTTTGAAGGATTATACCTTATAATGATTGGAATGATGATCCCTTTTGCACAGTCATCAAGTTTTAACTTAACTTGTTGGGTGAAGATTGCACTGATGAAAGCCTGCCAGTGAAATGAAATATGTACTGTCGCCCATTTTCTCTTCTGCCCCTTGTTATTATTGGTTTTTTGGGGGGGAGGGACATCCTGTGACTTTTGGTCTTCTCTCTTTTTCCATTTCTCACATAACTCTTCCCTCATATGATTTAGATTGCTACAAATCTGGATTTTCTACCTAGGGTTAGGGTTAGGGTTTAGGCAGGGGTGGGATTCAAATTTTTTAAATAACTGGTTCTATAGGCATGATTTAGTTGGTGGGCGTGGCTTGGTGATCATTTGACTGGGTGGGCGTGGCTTGGTGGTCATGTTATTGGCTGGGTGTGGCCAACTCAATGTCACTCACATCAAGGCACGCATGTCCTCGCCTGGCCCCTCATGACCGTGGGAATGCTACAACAGTCATAAGTGTAAAAAATGGTCATAAGTCACTTTTTTTCAGTGCCATTGTAACTTTAAATGGTCGCTCCACACAAGCAAAGTACCAGCAAAGGAGGGGAAAATAACTCCAGAGAAGTTCCTGAAACAAGAAGTCTAGTCCTGCCAAGAATGTAATAAGGGTTAACGGAGAGACAGTTTCTGTAAGCAACACCAGAATGTTTCCTTCCTGCCTTCCTTACAAGATTAGGCCAGTAATTTCTTCTAACAACTGGTTCTCCGAACTGCTTAGAATGTTAACAACTGGTTCTAGAGAATAGGTGCGAACCTGAGAATCCCACCCCTGAGGTTACGGTTAACCCTAACCCTAACACTAACCCTACCTAGGGTAGTTAGTGCACCCAATGCCTAAGACCAAGCCAATTCAATCACTAAATGTTACAGGCATTTCCTCATAAATAATCTTCAGAGAGCTCTTTGGGAGATGAGCACAAATGATATACATAGTCTTCCTCCTTATTCACTCTAGCTTCATTATTTTCGTGTTCTTATTCCTCCAAATTATTAATTGTTAATGGCATGAACTGTACTCACATCCTTTTGAATTACTTAATCCTTTTGAATCCTGTTGAAGGACTCCATCCTTCAGGTGTTGTGCGTGCTCCATCCTCATCTTATGTGGTATCTTTTCTATTTACATCTGGTTTGGCATAAATAAAACCCTAGAAACAGATAGATCAAAGCCTGGACTTAAAAGTCCAATATGTGTTTCTTAGGATCTTCCTGCAATCTCACCTAGGCCTTTCCAGGGCTTCCTGCTTAGAGCAGACCAACGTCCCCTTTCCTTCCTTTGAGAAAAATTGCCTGGCTCCATGCATTCTAAGCTATTATTAACTAGGTTTGCTTCAAATTGGAACTGGCTGGGTTCAGTGGTGGGATTCAAAAAGTTTTACCGCTGATTCGGTGGGCATGGCTTGGTGGGCACGCTTTGCGTGCGTGCACACACAGTGCCTGCATGCACATGCCAAAGGCACACTTTGTACAGGTGCATAGGCGTTCCAACACACTTCCTGCAAGCCTGCCCTCTCCCAGTTGTTTCAGCAGCTGCTGCACGGCACTCTGCTGTGCCGCGCAAAGCAGCTGTGCTTCCAAAGCAGGGGATAAAGGTGAGTATGAAAGCCCATGGGGGTGGGTGGGCCCAACAGCAGAGGAGTGGAGAGAACCAGTTCAGTCTCCGCTACTCATTGCCTCTACCGGCTCAGCAGAACTGGGCCAAACTGGTAGAATACCACCACTGGTTGGGTTCACATATTGTGCCAAGGCATTACCATTACAGTATTTTGTTTTTAGGTGTTGTGTGAGCCATGCCTATATATAACTCACTTCTTAACAGCTGTGTCTTTTCCCCAGCCAGTAGTGCTTCAGCAAACTACTGTTTCAGATTTCTCCATGAAATAGTTCCATCATGCCATGGTTGCTACCATGCACTGCTATCTTCATCTGAGCTGATTTGTTTCTCAGTTAAAGCAAAACTAGTCATCCACATTCTTTCTTTCTTTCTTTCTTTCTTTCTTTCTTTCTTTCTTTCTTTCTTTCTTTCTTTCTTGTCTTCAATCTCTCTCTCTCTCTCTCTCTCTCTCTCTCTCTCTCTCTCTCTCTCTCTCTCTCTCTCTTTCTCTCATATGCAAACTCGCAGGAGCTTTCCTCCCTTACATTACACAGGGAGAAGAGATATACTGTGCAACAGACAAGGTAATTCAGAGCAAGCACAATATGCCAACAAAACCCATTTTCAGCAACAGCATCTGCAAGGTCCTTTGTTAGAAGATGCATCTTATAGAGATGTCTTATAGAGGATCCACTCTTCTGAACAGATAAAAAAGAGACCAACTGCTCTCTCTGCTATGGTCTGATAGGACAGTCTTCTTTTTGTTGGAGGTCCTGAAATGGCAGATAAAGCAAAATTGGCAAACTGGCCTACCAATTTCCCTCTTTTATCCCCCCCCCCCCAGTGGCAAATAATAGCTAACAGGAGGCAATCATTTTGTTGTTATTGTTTTTTTTTTAAAGGCTATTTTGTTCAGAAAGAAATCACTGTGACCATAGTTAGCCCTGCCTTTAACTAAAACTGCAACTTGCAGTTAGTGGAGATGGATCCAGTTGCCCTTAAGAGTTCCAGTTTTCTCCATTTTCCATGTGAAGAAAGGTTTCAGGGGGGTGGAAATGTTTCCCTCAGTAATGATAGTTGAACAAATTCCTCCCCCCCCCCCCC
>BHFT01002081.1:0-13797 GCA_004320025.1 Laticauda laticaudata | reverse complement strand
CCCCCCCCCCCCCCATTAACATTGTGCCCACATCAATTTGTAATTTGTGCCAGGTTTGTATCCTTCTTTTAAAAAACAAAACAAAAACATTTTCTTTCAACACAGGCTAGATGGCATCATTGATGTAGGGTGTTTTTTTTTTAAATGAATTTGAAGTTCTGAAGAATTTAAGAGTTCCTTTCCCTTTCCTGATGCCTTCTAAATATCTTGAAGTACAACTCCCATCGTTCCCCTGCTACCATCCAAGCCAGGCGGTGATGGTAGCCGTCGTCTGGAAGCTGCAGGCTGATTTTAAGCAACCGAGTTTAACCAGCACAACATGAAAGATGTCAAGCAAAAAACAAAGATAAATTTTCAGGCTATTATTTTCCTTTGGAAGAAGGCATTGTGTTTCTTGCTTATACACTTACAATGCAGACAAAGCAACACATTTGTAATAGGCTAGAAGATCAGGTGGCAGAGTGGCAGCAAAGGCCTGGCTTTGCATCTGATGTACTGTGGAGATCAAGGACAAATAATTTCATGATTATGTTTGTGCCTGACCCTGATCTATTTATGGAGCTCTTTGAGATACTGATTGTTTCTCATTGTTTGCTAGCGCCATGTGCTAGATTGCAACATAGCTGCTCAAGGGGCTGCTTATTTATTCAAGCTCACTGCTTGCAATGCAGAATATAGCAGGCTTGAACTGAGCACAGTGTTCTTGCTCTGGGCTTGGCCCTTTAGGAGGCTGCCTAAAAACAGGCATGTATCGACAATGCCAAAGGCAGTTCTTCCCATGGGCCATTGCCAAAGTCAATCACTTGAAACACACTGGTCCCCTCCCCCATTTCCTGCTTTTAAACCGATTGCATTCAGAGAAGTTGATTTGTCCACCTTTCATCTTGTTCTGCAGACCCTACACTTAATTATGAGCATACTTATGAGTAACTTGCTGACGCGTGTCTATTTTTGTGGGGCCCTTGGTCTGATTTAAAAAGACCTCAGCAAATGTTTTGGCTCTGACTCCTGAATAACAGATCTGCCCATTTTTATTCATTTATTTGTAGACCAAAAGGAGGTTGATGAAGAGCAGAATAGCATAAGAAAGGAGTATCAGATAACAGAAAGAGATATAATCTATGACGTGGCTTGCTTGGTTTGATCTAAACCATATGGATTAGTCTGCAAGGTTAAAAAACAACAACCCTGGTTTATAGTTTACTGTATGTAAATCTACACAAATGTCATTTAGTTAGCCAACAAACCATGGCTAAATATAGTGCATGAACCCAGTCAAAATGGATTTTAGAGCTGGCCTGGAGTTGCCAATTTTTGGTTTTTATCCCAAACATCTCTACTTTCAACCCCACTCACCATCAGTATGGTCCTAATAGATTATCTGGCACAAAAATGTCCCTGCAGCTGCTAAAAACATGGCTTCTGAGAACTTCTAATTTCACTATCTTTTACATATAGGAAGCTGAATTCTACCTATTTGGACTTCTACATTCAATACCAGGGTTTTGGCTTGCAAAAGCTGTGTTCTACCACTGAGCAATCCGCCTTTCCTTTTTCAGCAATTGTTCCTTGCTCCCCTTTCCATCTTTAATTTTTTTTTCTTTTGCTATGTATCATGCATTTTCTCCCTTCCTCGGGGTTATTAAAAATCAGTCATTGTTTGCTACTGAAGCCTTACCTCTGAGAAAAGCCCAAATAATCCTGCTGCCCACAATTTTTAAAAGCCCAAAAGTTCACAATACACCTGACTGTTTTTAGAGAGAATGGTAAAGGTAGATGGACAAGGGGGGAAAGGGTTGCAGAGTTTAAACCTGCATGCACAGGTGTTACTGTATGATTACAGAAATCAATGAGATCAGAGATAAAGTCAAAATCCACAATGGGTTCTGCAAAGCTGCAGCATTACTATAACATTCTCCTCTGCCAAATCCTTTCTGGCTCTCAATAAATACTTCCCTAGATATTTGCTTTTGCTATAGGCATACAACAGAGAATTTCAAAGGGATGCCTGACTCTATGAATCCTGCAATTGATATCTATCACTTCAGAACATGGAGGACTACTCAAAGAGAGGTCCAAACAGTAATGAGGTCTTCAGAGTGGAACCTGCTAATATTATGGGGGGAGGAATCTGCCCTTCTTAGGGCCACCATACTTCTGCAAGCTATTTCTTCTTATTCCCATTAGAAGAGCCAACTCACCTGCTACATGTAGGCCACGGGGGCTGTTTTCTTCCTTCCGCAGCAGCATGTAAAAGCTCCCCCCAGCAGAGGCTACTCTTTTGTGACTGCAACAGGTGGTAATCTCTTTCACTCTCCACTGCTTTAATCACTCTGTTTTTGTGCTGAGCTATAAATGGGAGAGTTGAGAGAATGTAGGATTTAGTTCAGCAAGAGATGGACCAAAGGTAATCACTTAAGTATAAGCCAGCAGTGTGCAGCAGCAGCCAAAAAAGCTAATGCAATCCTTGATTGCATAACTAGAGAGATAAAGTCAAGGCCATGTGAAGTATTATTACTGCTTTATAAAACCTTTGTAAGATAACATCTGGAATACTACATCCAGTTTTGGTCACCACATTATAAAAAAGATGTTGAGATTTTGGAAAGACTATGGAGAAGAGCAACGATTAAGGGCCTGAAGACTAAAACATGGGAAGAATGGTTGCAGGATTTAGATTTGGTTAGTCTAGAGAAAAGGACGAGTGGGGACATGATAGCAGTGCTCCAATATTTCAGGGGCTACCACAAAGAGGAAGAGATCAACCTATTTTCCAAAACACCAGAAAGCAGGAGAAGAAGCAATGGATGGAAACTAATCAAGGAGAGAAGCAACCTAGTATTAAAGAGAAATTTTCTACTTACTTGGAACAATCAACCAGTGAAACAGTTTGTCTTCACAAGTTGTGGGCACTTCATCACTGGAGGCTTTTAAGAAGAGACTGGACACTTGTCTGAAATGGTGTAGGGTGTCCATCTTGAGCATTGGATTAAAAGACCTCCAAGGTCCCTTCCAGTGCTATTATTCTATATGTTCGGTATATCTGAGCATAGGATGGGCTCCAGGTTTGAAGAGCTATATTAAATTTCCCACTCTTCCTTTGAGTGCCCAACATAATATTATTCTGGGCATTGGCTGGATCCATGTAACTTGCTAAGCTAAAATATGCTTTGCTTGTTCTGGCTTTGTGTGTTGTTCAAGCTTAGGAAATGTCCTTCATTCAAAACCTGGTTGAGCATGGGATGTGTGAACTCAACCCTTTTGGGAAAATTAATGGCAGCAGACCATTTGAGTTTCCCAGACTGTGCAGAACTGCAAGGGAGACTGAGGAAAAGGTACAATGATGCTTGACTCTCAAGATCAACTGATTGCAATATGGGGAAATTGGGACCAACAAGAGGTGTTGGAGTCCATTTAGTATGTGGGCCTTGGCAGCCAAACTTGTTTCAGGTAATTTGAGCCAATCAATCTTCCCCAGAGGATCTGGTTGATGGCTACAGCCATTGGGAAAATGGGCCTGTGGAGTCAGAGACTGTTTTGCAGATGTATTCAATTTCTGCCAAATTATTATGGTTAAATCAGATAGTGCTTTTTGTTTAAATGAATATATACGTTATGATTTTGGGGATTTTTTTCAGAAAGAACATTTCATAAATATGTGCTATAAATCTGCCAACGATCATTGTGATTGTTGTCACACATCACATTAATTTATTATATGCTTGGCTACTTTCTGCTTTAAACTGTTACATGAATTGAGTTGCTGTTTTTGTATATGATGGATTACTGTTTGGTGTACAATTAGAACCAAGCCAATTGTGCTTTAGCACATACTATATCACTAATGAAACTACCCAGTCCTTCAGGTTTCTAAACCATGCTTACGACTGAGTTTAAGGGTTCTCAAATTTGATGGTGTCACGATTCCCTAAAATGATAAATTAATTTGTGTGAATCTCTGAGAATAAATGAATAAGCCCTCAGTACTAAATGTGCCAGAAATCCCTTTAGCATTGGATGGATTCCTTATCCCATTCTTTACTTGTTTGTATATGCAAAGCCAAAGCTTGCCAGAACTTGCTTCTCTGCTGCCGTGTGCTAGGGGTGAATTCCTGCAGGCCTCAGGACTCCTGCATGGATCTTTGAGGGACCCAAGAGTCAGGTCTGGATGTTCACTGGCTAGCTGAGAAAAGGGAGCTAAATTTGAGGAAGAAAAGATTGGGGGAGAGTGAAGCCTAGCTCCTGGCAATTTGACTAGTGAGAGCCTGAGAGAAGCCGCTGCAGAAACATCTGGAAACCAATTTCTTGGTTCTGTTATTATGATGGTGTTTTTATCCTATCTGCCTTGAAATCAGGGCTTCTTGGCGAGAACTCTAGTACTCTGTGAGGAGCCGAACATAGATAAGGGGCAACTGTGCTCTCGCCACACCCAGCCTTTGGAATTAATTCTGTATCCTTCTTTCCCCAGCCCCCTGTTACATATTAACATACTTCAAATACTCTGTTCCTATTGGCTCACGAACACTGGAAGCTGATTGGTGTTCTACTCGACGCTGATTGGCCAATAATAACTAGCCTATGATTGGCCACCTCAGCGGTGGGAGAATCAAGGAGCTGTCATTGGCTGCAAGCCGCAAGCAGCCTCTCTATAAAAAGGGCTGCCGTGGCTCCTGGCTCAGATGGAATTTAAGAACTAAATAAAAGAGCTGAATTACACTGGTGCCCCGGTCTCATTCTTCGTGAAAACAACACTGGCGACGAAGGTGGATTCTGAGATAGGAGACCAGTTCGAGCACGTGGCAACGAGAACCAAGCAGATGAACTGGTCAGAACCAACTCACCACCTGCACCATTCAACCCAGCAACAGAGGACTGGGAATCATACATCGGACAGATTCCTCGTGGTCCTGGAAAGCAACAACTTGCAAGGAATCTCTGACAACCGAAAGAGAGCCGTGTTCCTGACGCACTGTGTGCCCACAGTATTCAAGATGGCCAAGGCATTAGCAAAACCAGAGGATGTGAAGCAGATGGCCTGGCAGATTTGGAAAAAATTGCTGAAGGCTTATATACACTGACTGTCTCCAGCCTTCATTCGGAGACACGAGTTCTATAAACGGGACCAGAGAGAAGGTGAGAGCATCGCAGACTTCGTAGCAGCTCTCAGGGACATTGGAGGGCATGCGAGTTCCTCAACATGGATGAAGCCATGAGGAATCGCGTGTCCTTGGTCTAAGAGATCTCACTCTACAAAGCCGATTGCTGACTCGACCAAAGATTACAGTCACTGACTTTATCGCTGAGGCCCCAGCAAGCTGAAGCAGCAAAAAAAATCAGCAGCCAAAATGCAACAAATGAATGCAACAACATCTAAACACCAGCAGAAACAAGCCAAAGTACAGAAAAAAAATCAGAGAACATATCGCACAAGACCATCACACACTACAGCGAATAGTGGATAGTTCCCGAGATTTACGAATGAATGTAAGAGGAGATCCACAGACTTCCAGGCTGAACGAGATAGATGAGAGAAGAAAGGCATAAGTCGGGGTTCCAAGTGCGCTGGGTGCGGAGGAGACCACCCTCGTTCTGATGCCGGTTCCCTAGAACTATGTGCCGGTACTGCGAAGGATGGGAACACATAGCAGAGTATGCCAAAACCGTAAGAGCTACAGCCCCAACGTAGAACAACACACCACCAAGGATTAAAGAAAAGACAAACATGGAGCCGTGAGAGTCGAGACAAAACAAAGTGCAGCGTGGCTAAATCGAAAAACTTACAGAAAAGAGAAATGCACCAAACATCACCATCGGTCATTAATTGCAACCATGGCCGAAAAGTACATGGTGGCAGTCAGGATCGAGGGCCAAGAATGCGAGATGAGGTGGATTCCGGATCGTATCTATCAATGGTATCATGGAAGACCATTAAAAGACTGATACCGCATCTTGGCAGAACCGAATTAGAGAACCATACGCTGATACTAAAAGACTATCAAGGAAACAGGATACCCATAGTCGGACTCGGACACTTCCAAATCACTTTTAAAGAACACACAAAAATTCTACCTCTAACCATCGTAAAAGCCGGAACTGGCCAAGCCTGTTGGGACTCGAGGTGTCGAAACCCTTGGGAATTGGTGTGACCGCATCAACACACAGCGCACCGAGACAACTGGGAGGAGAACCAAATGAGGGAGTTCCAGGACAATCTTCGATGAGGAAAACTAAGCAAGTACCGAGGGTCCCCCCATATCATTTAATTTAAATCTGACAATAGCTCCGATTAGGCTAAAAGCGAGGTGAGTCCCCTTCGTATTAAAAACTGAAGACTGATGAGGAACTTAATAAACTCACAGCACAAGGCATTATTGCAAACCAATGGACCACGCTAAATGGGAAACCTCCAGTTGTGACGCAGTTAAGCCAGATGGGTGCCGTGGAGAAATCTGTGGTGACACAAGGCCACTCTAAACCATGCACTACAGCAAAGTGCATATCCTTGTTCCAGTAGTGCAACACCTATGACATCACTGGGAGGGCAAGGTTTTTGCAAAGCTTGACCTTGCACAAGCATACCAACAATTGGCCAGTCAACCCCAAAAACGCAGAGGCACAAACGATTGTGACACATAAGGGGAGCTTTCAAATGCAAAAGACTGCAAGTTTGGAATCAGATGGCCACAGGGGTGTTCCAAAGCTTAATGGAGTGTTTTGTTACAAGGGATAAAAGGAGTATCCATAATTTGATGACGTACTAGTGTCAGCCATGTGACGAGAGACAACTAGAAGCCCGTCTCAGAATAGTATTACAAAAGATTCCAAAAGGCGGGACTCAAGGTCAAAAAAAGAAAAGTGTCAGCTAGCCACCTCAAAAGTTTGAATTCCTGAGGGTACCTAAGTCGATAAAGAGGGATTCACCCCACGATAAAAATATCAAAGCATCAAAGAAGCACCGTAGACAAAAAACAAAGTAGAATTACAAGCATTCTTGGGACTTATAAATTTTTACAAACGTTTTTCTGCCAGCAAGAAGGCAATGATGCGGAACCACTACATCGGCTACTAGACAAGCAGCCACCTGGACCTGGACGACATGAAGAGACAGCTTCCAGAAAAAATAAAAGATTTAATAACTTCTGACTCTGTATTAATACAATACAGCGAGACACATACCATTGACAGCTCACCTGCGACGCATCACCATTCGCGTCAGACGACAGTACTCAGCCCACATGCTGCCTGATGGGAGAGAAGCACCGGTTGCATTCTACTCCAAAACACTATCCAAAAACAGAAAGGAACTACAGTCAATTGGACAGAGAGGCGTTAGCAGAAATATCCGGTGTCAGAACGGTTCCATGAATACCTTTTACGGTAGGACCTTTACACGTATTACAGACCACAAACCCCCTATTTGGAATATTAGCAGGGAACAGGGCCACCCAAAATACTATCCCCACGAATGACAAGATTGGTCCGATTCCTTGCCGCCTACGATTACAACACTTTCACCGACCAGGGCAAGACATTTCCCCACGCCGATGCCGTACTCCCCTACCGGAACTAGAGACTGGACCCAGCACCACCACATCCACCCTTAACAGATTGAGGACATACCAAACCTGCCCATAACTGCAGCGGACATTACGAAAGCAACAACAAGAGACAAAACTTTGTCACAGGTTTTAAACTGGTAGGAAAGGGTGGCCGGAAAACGAGACAGACATTAAATATAAACCGTTCAGGAACAGGCAAACTGAACTGTCACTGTTAAAAGGTTGCATTCTATGGGGGGATCGGGTGGTAATACTGGAAACATTACAAGAGCAAGTACTGAAATATGCTACATGAAGGACACCCCAGGCATTGTACGAATGAAATCCTGGCCAGGAGTTATGTATGGTGGCTAGGGATGGATAAGGATATTGGGAAATGGGTAGAAACCTGTGAGAAATGCCAAAGTCCTGACCTGCACCTCTTTCAGCACCTATACTAGACTGGGAAACACCGAGGGGGGCCTGGTCAAGAATTCACATAGAATTTCGCAGGGCCTACAAAAGGACACACATTTTGAATCATAGTAGACGCTTACTCAAGTTGGCTGGAAAGTAAGCGTCATGAACTCAACAACTACAGAAGCAGTTATCAAACAACTGAGAAAACTTTTCGCCACACATGGGTTACTGGACTTTTAGTCTCAGATAACAGCCTGCGTTCACAGCACTGACATTTGAAAAAAATTCCTCACCAGACCCCGCTGTGGTACTGGCAAAAAAACACAAATAACAGGACCCCGGTCGTATAGATTAGAAACGGACGATGGTAGAAGCTGGAGGAGACACATTGATCAATTAAGTTCAAGAACATTGGAACAAAACTACTGACACACCCAGGCACAAAAGAACAACACCGCATACGCCAGAACCACAGCAAACATTAAACAAAAACATTACAAGCCAACCAGAGAGGGGGGAGACCCTCAAACACAAATAAGAGGGGAGAAGGAAGACCCTCCGGCAGAACAAGAAACACCGCAAAATCAAAACACAACCTACAAACCACATTCGCAAATAAACTCAGAAAGAAACAACGACTTACCTTAAGAAGACTTCGGCGAAGAGGAACAGGAGGCACAAGAAAACCAAGAAGACCACTCTGGAAGGGACAGCTGAGCTGACTCTACCAACCTGGGTAGGCCAGGCGGGAGCGGCATGGCTGACTCCACCTTCCAGGAGGTTCCACAGAGAAGGACGGGAGAAACAGTGATCCCGTCCAAACCCGCCGAAGACAAACAGCACAACTAAACAGCACAGGTCAACTAGACACAACATAAAAAGCCCCGCCTACTTTTCGTGACTACGTAAGGTAGGACTGAACCAAGAGGGAGGGGTGTTACATATTAACATACTTCAAATACTCTTATTCCTATTGGCCCAACAAACACTGGAAGCTGATTGTGTTTCTACTCAACACTGATTGGCCAATTATAGCTAGGCCTATTGGCCACCTCAGCGGCGGGAGAATCAAGGAGCCATCATTGGCCACGAGCCACAAGCAGCCTCTCTATAAAAAGGGCTGCCGTGGCTCCTAGCTCAGACGGAATTTAAGAACTAAATAAAAGAGCTGAAGTTGTGCTGGTCTCAGGTCTCATTCTTCGCGAACACAACACCCCCAATTCTCTTTGGCTTCTTCACTGCTCTTGCCTGAGTTTCTGCTCAGCATATCCAACTTAGAGGATCTAAAGGATTTTAGAGTAAAGAAAGAACCCCACCCTGACCGCCATTTAAGAGCCATTAGTCCTCCTAGCAACCATTGAATGAAGGACTACAACTGGCAGAATAGGAGAGGAAGGCCATAAGTATGTGACCGGTGGGCACAAAGCCTGGGGGTAGGCCAAACCCAAAAAGGACTAAGGCCTAGGCCAAGAAGGGCCCTCAATCAGACTGGCAGTATATCTGTGAGGAGAATGGGGAGAGGGCTACCCCGGTTGCAGCTGATAAAATAGTGACCAGACCTCAGTATATGTGCAGAGGCTTTCATGTATCTGACACTTGGGTTTTGCTTTCGTTTAATTTATGTGTACACAAAATGGAAGACAAAGTTTGAAGTATGCGTAACACACTTATTGTCAACATTCAAGATAGTGCGTCGTTCGAAGTTGCCACAACATGCTGTTTCAGAGTTGCCACACATGCTCAGGGGGAGAGGGGTGCATGGGGTCATGCACAGTTGTGTGTCGGGTGATGGGACTCACGCTGAGAGGGGTCCAGAAGAGCAAGGAAGGCAAGCCAGCTGCGGCCAGTTCAGAAGCCATCCAGGTCCAAAGAGTACTTGCTGGAGCCAGCTGGGCCCAAGCCCAAAGAGTACTCACTGGAACCAGCAGGGAGCAACCGGGAACAGGAGGGTAGGATGTGTCATGCCGAGTCCTTACAGCCAGTTGGCTGGTGGAAGCCAGTAATACTGGTTAGGAACCAGTGGTGGGGTTCAATTTTTTTCACTACTGGTTCTGTGGGTGTGGCATAGCTTGGTGGGGGTGGCAGGGGAGGGATACTGTAAACTCTCCATTCCCTCCCTGCTCTTGGGGGAAGGTTACTGCAAAATCCCATTCCCTCCCCAACCCACTAACCTGCTTTCCAGCTCCGTTCTCCTGTACAGGGCAACAAAAGAAGACCCACTGATCAGCTGGGACTCGGGAGGCAGAGAATAGATGGGGGAGGGACCAGACAGAGGTGGTATTTGCCTGTTCTTTGAACTCGTCAAAATTTCCTTTGCCAGTTCTCCAGAACTGGCCAGAACCTGCTGAAGACCATCTCTGTACTCAGAACTCTTTCACCTATATTGTTCACCACATGCTGAGCCGAGATTCCAGTAAAGAGACCTGTTCTGTTCACAGGGTGGTTTCTTCTTTTTCTGGCTTGGCTTGGAACCGTGACATTTACTTTAGAATTGGCATCATGTCATTTGCTGCTGCTGCTGCTGCTTCTTGACCAGTTGCAGTAGATCTCACTGAATCCATTTTGGTTACAAGGTCAAACGGATTTCTTTGGGAAGGCTGCTTGGAAGTAACTTAGTCCTTAGAAAGAACCATATGGTTTGTACTGGCTTGTTCATACTCTGCACAGTTATTTCGCCATCTTGGTGAAGGAGGCTGTCGATTGGGGTTCTGGATGATAGTGCTGCCCCTGGACCACTCACTCCTTACACTGCACAGGCACTGGGGTGAGCCATGTGGATCCATAATCCTAGAGAAAGTGCTGCTCACTTGTGTGTCTAGTGACCTATTTATTGACTCAAGTTATGCAAATCCACGGATAACAAGACTGTGCAGAATCACTTCGGTGATAGAGGGATATTATGTCCCAATCTTTGCAATAAGAAATTGGGCAGCAACAGCAGGAACTGAAACGTCTCTTATGTTCCATCACTTTATGTAACATTTAGATTTTATTTTTGTTTGTTTAATTAATGAATATATCAAATTTGCAGGCCATCCAGCCCACAGTGATTCTGGGCAAGATGTAAGATTAAAAACAATCCAATCTAATGTTACACAAAGCAAAGAAGGGGATTAGTCAGAGATTGACGTACCAAATATATTGATACAATTCTCACAGCAGCACCCACTTCCTAATGCTGTGGAAAAGGCCTGTTTAAAGGATGGCAGAGTCAGGGAAGCTTAAACTCAGGGAGGTGAGGGCGGGGGATACTATTTCAGAGAATAGGTGGCCCAACAAAGAAAGTATGCAATGCCACCTAAGTCCCATCAGATCCAGAGGTGGTATTCAGCAGGTTCTGACCAGTTCTGGAGAACAGGTAGCAGAAATTTTGAGTAGTTTGGAGAACCANTAGTTTGGAGAACCAACAAATCCCACCTCTGACTGGAGATTTTACAGTATCCTTCCCCTGCCATGCCCACCAAGCCATGCCAACAGAACTGGTAGTAAAAAAAAATGAATCCCAGCACTGATCAGATTGCACTGTTTTAAAAATGAGACTTAGACATGCCCACTCTGCCAGATCTTACTGGAAGGACAGACATGAGCGAGAGAGAGAGAGGGGCAGTCCCTCAAAATAATGAGGCCCTGAGCTATGGAGCACTTTATGGCTCACAGCCAGCTTTTCTTAAATTGCAGCCACAATTCTTTTGTGCAGCAAGCGCAGCAGAGGCATTATCTGGATGTACAGGTAGTTCTCAGCTTACAATTCATTTAATGACCGCTCAAAGTTACAACATCACTGAAAAAAAGTGACTTACAAATGTTTTTCACACTTAAACCATGACAGCATGCTCATGATCCCCAACATGATCAAAATTCAGATGCTTGGCAACTGACTCATACTTATGACTGTTGCAGTGTCCTAAGGTCATATATAGGATACACATATTGACTGGGTGAAACCACGCTCAATAGCAGTAACTGTGGGAGGGGTCTTGGAGTCTTCGTGGACAACCAGCTAAATATGAGCCAGCAGTGTGCAGCAGCAGCCAAAAAAGCTAATGCAATCCATCCTAAATTGTTTATTAATAGAGGAATACACATCGAGATCAGATGAGGTACTAATACCCAATATATAAAAGCCTTAGTAAGACCACACCTAGCAGTACTTGCATCCCATTTGGTCACCACATTATATAAAAGGAGTTGAGACCTCTAGAAAAAGTACAGAGAAGCAGCAACCAGGATAATTAAGGGGACTGGAGACTTAAAACATATGAGAACGATTAATAGGAAACTGGGCAGTGGCCTTGTCTTAATGAGAGAAGGATCAAGGGGAAACATATAGCAGTCGTCCAATATTTGAGGGGCTGCCACAGGGAGGAAGGGGCAAGCTATTTCTAGAATAATGGATTGGGAAACTGAACAAGAGAGAGATTTAAGCTGGAAATAAGGAGTAACTTTCTGACAGTGAGAAACATCGACCAATGGAACAGCTTGCCCTCGGGAAGTTGTGGGAGTGCCATTCACTTGAGACTTTCAAGAAGAGATTGGACTGCCATCTGTCAGAAATGGTGTAGGGTCTCCTGCTTGGGCAGGGGGTTGGACTAGATGACCTATAATGTCTCTTCCAACTCTGATTATCTGTATCTGATCACCTTTTGTGACCTTCTGACAAGCAAAGTCAATGGGGGAATCCCACTTAACAGATGTGTTACCCATTTAACAAGTGCAGTGATTCACTTAAGAACTGTAGCACACAAGGTCATAAAATGGGCCAAAACTCACTTAACAAATGTCCCTCCCTAACAGAAATGTTGGGCTCAATTGTGGTCGTACATTAAGGACTACCTGTATTGTGTTTATCACCTACTGGACATAATAAACCAGTACCAGGATAGTTCTAAGTGACTCTTGGCTTCCGTTCTAAATTTGTTCAAAAATTTTCAGCCTAAAAAGGGACTAATTGCATGCACATGAATGATAGCGATATGCACTAATTTGTCACAAACTGTTCCAATGAAATGCATTAAGTTCAAATCCCACACCATCCCCCTGGAGTATTTTTTTCCTTAAGATTGCACAACCTTTAGTATAGGATTCCACACTCATAAGAGAAGAAACAAATCATCTAAACCTAAATGTCTTCATTCTTCATTTCTGCTGCTAGACATTGTACTTGCTGACCTGTGCTTCTCAAATTAAATCATCACTGCTGTCCATGAAGCACTGATATGTCATGCACTTTCTGTTTAAATACTGCTAAATCATAAAGATGTGGAAGCTTTTATAGTGATATCTTAGCAAGTCTGCTCACAATTTAAGGGGAAGTGAATAAAAGATATTTATTCCCAAATACATCTTTTAGGAATGTAGAGATTCCTTTTGCTTTATAGAGATCCATGTTGGTTCCTATTTCAGAAAAGAGGGGCATTAAGGAAGAATTTAACATTGAAAAAGAGTGATTCTGTGTTGAGTATTGTACTTAAAGATTGTCCATATTCTATAGGATTCAGATTAAAGGACTCCCTAAAGTGGTAAAGTTTTTTTTTTTCTCTTGCCCTCAGCTACTTCCCTAGTAGAATCATTTCATTTCTTCAATCTTTCACAAACTGATTTGTATTCATCTTCAGTTCTTCTCATCTCAAATACTAAGATTGTGTGGAGAGCACCATTAACTGAGCCCAGACAAAATGGGGAGAATATAAGTGCAGTAAATGCAATATGATGAGTAGGAACAGGAGAACTCCTAGTTTTGACCATCTATCTAAAGCCCATGTCACACTGAACCAACGGATGCAAAGAGGATGTAAAACGGACAGAAAAGCTTGCCATCCATTGGAAAACGCGATGCATC
>BHFT01002078.1:0-43071 GCA_004320025.1 Laticauda laticaudata | reverse complement strand
CTGCTTCTGTGGGTGCTTCTGCCTGGTGCTTACTCTGCTGAAGCTGCTCCTCGCCCTGCTGCGTCCTTCTGGTGGCTCCTTGTGCTGCTGGTGCTCCTGGTCTGCTTGTGCTCCTGGTCTTCTCCGTGCTCTTGGCCTTGCTGGTCCGGTGCTGGTGCTGTTGGTTGCTGTTGGTGCTTACTCTGCGCTGCTAATCCTGTCGTCCTGTGATCCTGGTCGCTGCTGGTATCTGATCCGCGATGCGGTCGGGGTCCTGCTCTGGTGCTGCTGCTTGCTGGTGGTGTGTGAGAGCACCACAAAAACCTGGAAGCCATTCTGATGAGGCACATGTGGTCCTCTAAAAGGGAGGAGAGCATATGTGAGAACAGGAGAGGAGGCAATACTCCATCGAGAGGAACATGGAGATGAGGTGCTGGAGTGGCGAGAGAGAAATGATATCTGTATGGCGGAAGGGACACAGGTCTACAGTGGACACCAAAAGGGAAAGCAGCTGCTTGGAGGAGAATAAGGCGGAGAGCCTGGGCTACACTTCGAGGTGCTCCTCGGCTGGTGGAGCACATGCATAACCTGGTACGGGAAGCTGACCTCAGAAAGGTGGCCAGGCGCGGTCAAGGACGCGACAGAGAAACTACGTATGGCAATTGCAGCTTCTGAGGGTGAGATCTGCCACAAGGAGGCAGCCCCTCTCATCAACCGCTCTCTCTCAGGCAGCTCTGCTGAATAGCCATCCTCTTCCGGCGAGAGTCAGCTCTTTGTCTCCCAGGCAGGTGTCTGGGAGCATGCCACGCAGAGAATTCCCCTGAACAGCTGTTCTAACCGCTGGTGAGTGCAGCGAGACCCCCTGGCCGTGGGTAGAAAGGAACGGCACTTCCACCATAGTCAACCCGCATCCATCCCTCGCTCCACATCCAAGCAGAAAGGCAGAGAAGCCAGACTAGGAGGGACAGAGCACACTTCCTGATGGAGCTAAGAACACCAATCAGGAGCAGCATAGTCCTCCTCTCTCAGTGTCCAACCGACTCCTCATCTCCAACCGCAACCTTCCTCACTATGTCAACCAGACCTCGTGACACTGGTGGAACTCCAAGTACCAGGATGGGAAGGCGGACAACGTCTGCTTCACAACCCTGCCAGATCCAGATGAACCTGCTCCCACCAGTCCAGGTCTGCTCCTCACCAGGATGTCCTCACATTCCAAGGCTTCCCACAGCCTCACCTACCAAGGGCTACGGCTACCAGAGGTCCAGCACCAAGGCAGCAGCCCTTTCCAGTCCAGTCACAGTTCATCGGGCGACACGTGCCCACCGTTCGCACTGATCCACTGATTCCACCTACGCCACGAGCACCCTAGTATGCCACGATGCCACAGCCACGTCCACTCGATGCCACCCAACGCCAGCCCACACAGCTGCAGACCAGACAGCTCACTACACGCTTCCTCTGTTACCCCCCAAGCCAAGCCGGCCTCAGAATCTGCTCGCGTACTGGGGCTGACAACCCATGGCATGGAGGAAGGAGCTCTCAACATCACGGCTCTGAGCCAGCTGTCTGAGAGCTTCCTCAAACACCCCGTCCCCTGTTGTCCTCTCAGGCCAGGCACCCCAATGGGATGCCTTCAGACATCACTCAAAGCAGCCACCTCCAACAGCACCTGGACCCTTCACGCCCTGAGACTGGGCACACATCGAGTGACGAGAAATTGCTAGGAGACTGGGTGCTGACCTGTAAACTTTATTGGAACTGGACTCGGTCATTTTTCTTTTAAGCTTGTTAGTTAAGAAGATATCTTTGCTTCACACACTTGCCATCATTTTATTTTTGTAAAATATAGTCTTTGGTGAAAATTTTAGAAAATGGTTTAGCCTTTGCATCCGCCCGCCTTGCCCGGAAGCCTGTAGTTGAAGATCCTCTCTTCGCGGTGAGGCATCTGGAAGTGAGGCTTATGCATAGGTGTGCGGGGAGAGGCGTCATTTCCCCCACGATAAGTAGGGCCACATCTTGCGTGCGTTGGGTCAGAGCCTGGATCTGGGAAGCCATATGAGGTTGCGTTCCAGCCCTCCTAGGTCACTGGCATTGTACTACCGGGCATCGAACATGGACCTGTGCCTGAAGCATCGATAGTAAGAACCTTTGTAGTCAGCATCGACCATGGCCCGAATGAAGCGAATGATGCTGAAGAAGCCTTGTAGTTGAAATAAGTGGACCCCGACTTGGCATGAACGTTGCATAGCCACGTGCTTGCCATCTATGGCTCCCACCAGGTGTGGGAAAGTTCACTTTGAACCATGCCTGCAACTGTTCTTCCAGCCTTCTTAGTGAGGGCACGTGCAGACTCCTCCACCTATTCGTCGATGATGGCCTGCACAGACTTCTCTGGGACATAATGCTGATAGGTGTTGTGTGGCACCTCCAGCAGACTGCACCTCCGTAGTGCGCCTGGAGGCAGTGGCGTCAGAGTCAAGCCTAGCCTGACCCAGGTCGCGTGCGCGAAGCGTGCTCTGACTTGGTCAACCGTGGTCAGTCGCCCAGAACTTCGCAACATGGCTGGCATCCTTAATGAATTCTGGAATGCACAAGGGCTCTTGTTCCTCAGCTCCACATAGCTTGTGTACAGTCCGTACTCTGCTCTTCTCCGACTCCATCTTCGACCCAGATGCTTCTTGGCCGCCTCCATTTTCTTCCGTAGGTAGAGTTGAAGAGGCCTGTAGATGACATCGCACTGTTGCAGAAACCATGGTGGCTACCAAAATGAGTGTGTTATGATCCATGTGACTTGACGATGCGTGGAAGAGCAAGAGTCAGATGAGCTGCAGAGGTCTGCACAGCAGGCCTTGTAGTCTAGTGGATCTAATCAGTGCTTACATGCATCCCACTTTTATAGGCAATTCAGGTCTTTCACCATGTTGTCCTTTTGCAGTCCCTTGGCATCTTCTAAAAGACATCGTTAACTATCGGAGAAGGTCCCCTCGCGAACGTTTTTCCACTTTAAAAGCTTTTTGTGAGCGCATCGCTTCACCTTTATCCGCGGTGCTAACAACGCCTGTGCATCCATTCCGGCATCCATTCCCTTCCTCCCTGTACGTTTACCGCGGAGGATTGCAGTTGCACGGTGATGCACAAGGCATGCCTAGCGGATTGTAGCGATCCGTAACGATGACGACGGGATGCAAACGGATGTTCCCCGTATGCCTTAGCAGATGCAAGATGGACCGTTGGATACATTTCCCTCAAAAAGTTTTGAGCAGTTCAAAACTTTGAGCGATAAGGACCTCAGTCGACGGATGCTGGATGGATAGAGAGGAAGAAAAACGGACGCAATTGAGTACAGAACAGACAGCATCGCAGTTAACCAACGATGGAAGTGTTCCTCCCATTTTGACATCCTCTTTCATCGTTGTGCCAGTGTCTGTCAGGTTTAATGATGTAATTCTTTGAATTCACTTACTGCAAATTGACTGATGGCATTTCAAGATACTTCCGTTGGGCTCAGGAGAAGTAATATAAAGCAGATGTCTCTAACCTTGCAACTTTATGACTTGTGGACTTCAACTCCCAGAATTCCTCAGCCAGAAAGTCATAAAGTTGCCCAAGGTTGGAGAACCCTGATATAAAGGATAAATGTGGATTCTTTGCTTCTGTGACCTTAGCCATTGCAAAAGACCTCTCCTGCACCAAACTTCATCTGGGAAGTCTACCGCATAATTAATTAATCAGGCAAGCAAACAGATTTGATAATCTGATTGGTTTTCTAAGGCAAATGGGTTGAGACATACAGGAATGAATAACTTTGTCTTTGAATCCTGCTATAACGAGGTGCACAGAACCATTTCTGTGACTGTTAGTGAGCATGGCCTTGGGAGACAGGAAACTTTCATGTAAAAGAAGTCTCAGTCCACAGAAGGGGAAATAGCATGGGAAACATTTCAGAAGAGACCCTCTCTAATTTTTCAGAGAGTAAAGAAAAGAGGAGAGAAATACTGCAAAATTATGTTAAAATAACCTTACTCATAGTTGTGCTTCTTATCTGGACTACCTTGAAGGACTAACAGTTTCTTTGTTTATGTAACAAGGTAGAATTAGATTATATCAGTCTAATCTGGAGGATTACATGAAGTATATTTTTATATGTTCTCTTATTTGTCTTTTAAAAAATAAAATATTATAAAGGCTTCTCTTTTGGCACTTTTCTCTTTGCTATTCAGTATATTCTAGTCACTGATGATGGAAGTTGGAATGATACCGAAAATTTCTGACTGGTGGTCTTTCTCAGTGGGTATAAGTCAGGAAGACCAGAGTTGATTAGAACATTCATTTAGATTAGCAGAATTCTTTATAGTGGGGTTTTAAACAGCAATGAAATCTAAATGCCTAATGAAGCCAACATCTGTAAATCACTGTCTATGAATTTAGAAAGAGTTTACAACTACAATTGCCTTTGGAGAGCTGTTTCTTATTATGTCAAGACTAGAAAAAAAGTGTTTTGATTCATTCTTTGGCTCCCAGTCTGGAGTCATTGTATTATTCAAGTGAACAAAGGAGACATGAATAAATATGAATCAGCACACTTTCAAATAAGCAATCAAAGAAGTGGGTTTTGTCTGTGTGGAGATTATCTAGATGCAAACAACTGATCATTTCTTGTCTTGACTTTCTATTCAGTGTTTCTGTGTCAATTTGAAAAGAAACAAGAGGGGGTAAAACAGGAGGAATGACAGAACAGACTCATTGTAATATCAAGAGTCCTATGAGCATACAGTAATGGAATCCGCGTGCTGTTTAAGTCAGCATTAAATCAGTATTAGTGCTACACCATTGTTGAGGGTAGTGGCTTTTCAACAGTACAGAAAACAATCCACAATAAAGCTACCTAATTTAATTTTTTTCATTCCTCTTCAAGGCCTTGGTACCCTGTTGCTTCAACAGCACATTTTCAGCTTCATTATTCTCCGCTACATGATTCCATCCAGTTGGGAATCATAAAGCAATTATAACAATGTGATTTTTATGACGTAGCCACACAAATGTAGCAGTGTGTTGTAAAAGCAAATGATGTTCTGTTGCTGACACTTCAATTATATTGCTGTGATTGCTTGTATGATGGGAATTTTCTTCCAGCATTTTGCGAGTGGTTTAGCTGGAGAATATATATGTAAACACATATAGCATTGGAACCGCGTAAGTCATGCTGAACTGCTTTCTATGGGATGCATATTAACTATTCTGTCTGGATGGGTGAAAGAATTATACGCCTTACAACAGAACTATTTTTTCTGCCTCCTTATATTTCTCCCTTGCAATCTGTTTTGTACCAATTTACATCGTAATGTGGAATGAATGCCAGAAGAAGGGGACAAATAATAGCTGGTGAAAATGTTTGGCATTATATAAGCACAATGACATTTAAGGCTTATTTAAATGTGAGCTTTCCTGGGTGGTTTCTGAGTGTTTCTAAAATGGTCAGGAGATCTGCAACCACCTTACGCCAAATGATCAGCTTTCTCCATTGCTTTTGGTGAATCAAAGGATCCAGGAAAAAGAGAAGGTGGGCAGGAATCCAGTACTATTACAAATCTAATCCAGCTCCTTTGTTTTTGATGATCTGCTTGTTAAAGCATTTGCCCAGCGTTGTATGTTTTATAGCAATTTATGCCTGTTTTTCTATATATGTTCATATAGCTGCCTTGAATGGTGTTTATAAGAAAAAAGTGCACTGAAGAAAGATCTTTGCAGATCTTTTGTCCATTTTCCTAAATCCTGGATTGGGCAATCCATGTCTAAAGGCCCTGTCACACTGCCCAACGGATGCAAAACACACACAACGGACGAGCAAAATGTTCCATCCGTTGTTATCCGTGTTTATCCGCCCTCAGAAGGGGCAAAAATTTTGCCATAACCAGAGGCGGATAACACGACGCGGGGAGGAGCAGCGGATGAAAGCGGATGCGGAAAGAAGCCAGCGGATGGAACAGATGGGAGAGGATGGCACATCCGCAGGCTTCCGGGGCCCAGCAAAGTGGACGTGAACGGATACAAGCAATCAGAACAGATGCACACGGAGAAGCGGATGCCACAGCAGAACCTAGCGATTGCACAGCAGAAGCCTAACGGATGCCTGGCGGTTAGATTTGCGCATCGGGGAGGAAGCATTGCACAAGCACCCTGGATATAAAGGAAAGCAGCTTCGGCACGTGGCCAGCATTCGAGAAAGACCTGCTGCCTGATTACCATCGAGTCCTTTGGCCTGCCTGCCTGCATGCCTGCCTGCAAAGCCTTGCTGCCAGAATCTTCCCTGCCAGCTGCTGCTCCAAGCCTCCTGGCCAGCCTCCCTGCCAGCCTTGCTTCTGCCACTGCCCTGCCTAGCCTTGCTGCAGCCTGCCTCCAATGCCTCGCTGCCACCAGGTCGCCAATCATCTTGGTTGCCTGCCTGCTTGCCATGCCTTGCTTGTGCCTTCCTGCCTTCCTGCCAGGCTTCGGCCAAGCCTTCCGCCAGGCTTCTGCGCAGCCTTGTGCCGAGGCTTCCTGCCAGCCTTGGTGCCTGCCAGCCTCCCTGCCAGCCTCCCTGCCAGGCGCAGCAACCAGCCAACAACCCTGGGAAGAAGCGAAAAGTCCCCCTTGTATGGGTGTGTTGTACGCGCGCTATCTCGTCAGCAACCTGCCTCCCTCCTGGCCAGGAGGACGAGGGCCACCCTCCGCCCTCTGTCTCTGACTCACTTCTTGCTCGGGCTTCTGCTGCCGGCTCGGCTCTTCTGGGCTGGATGCTCTGCTGAAGCTGCTCCTGCAGTTGGTGCTTCTGCTGCTTGCATACTCTGCTGGAGAGCGCTTATCGCTGGTCCTGCTTGGTCCGCTGGTCCTGCTCGTCCTGCTGGTGCTCCTGGACTTGCTCACATACTGGCTCGTACTTGCTCGTGTCCCTGGTCTTGCTCATGGCCTGTTCATTCTGCGGGTGCTGCTGTCTGCTGTGCTGCTGTGCCTGCGCTGCTCTGTGCTTTGCTGCTGCTACTGAAGATCTGCTGCTGCTGTTTGCTGCCTGCTGATTAGATCCTGCCTGGTATGACCTATGATGATGATATGATATGATCTTTGCTGCGTTGCTGGCTGCTGCTGGTGGTGTGGAGAGCCCGCCCCTAACCACCTGGATGCCCTCTGAGAAGGGCCCATCTGGTCTGCAAAAGGAGGAGAGCGTAGCGTGGGACGGGAGACGAGGCAATACTTCTATTGAGAGAACCCGAGATGAGGTGCTGGAATTTGGCTGAGAGAGAAGGACTATCTGTGCCGAAGGGACATCCCGGCTGTACAGGGACACCAAGCGGAACAGGCGCTTGGAAGAGAGGGCGAAGTATGGGTTAACGACACTCGGAGGTGTGCTCCTCGGCTGTGAACACATATGCACCTGGAGGGTAAGCTGACCTGAAGAAATCTGGCCAGGCACAGATAAAAAGTCTGACGGAAGAGAGACCTACGTCATAGCGCCAGGTACTAGCTCTGGAGGGTTGAAAATCCTACCACTCTGAGGAGCCACCAGGAGCCCCCTCTGTCTACCTCTCTCTCCGGCACCTGCTGCGACCCACTCCATCTTACTGGCCGAAGTCAGGTCCCTGGTTTCAGGTTTCCTGTGGAGCGCCCTGCCACGGTCAGAGTATATATCCGCGGGACAGCTGTTGTCTGCCTTGTGTAGGACGCATGGCAGCACTCCTGGTGTGGCTGGGAGAGAGGAGAATCGATCCACCACAGTCGTAGCCGCATCCACCTCTCCCACCCAGTCTCCGCCTCCACAGAGGGCAGAGACAGACAGCAGGAGGGCAGAGCCACACTGTCCTGCTGAGATCAGGGACACCATCCGCACCAGTATAGATCTCCTCTTCTCAGCTGTCATCACTGACTCCTCTCTTTCAACCGCAAGCCTTTCTCACCTATGTCAGACCAGACACTCAAGAACAGAAGAACCCAGTACCAAGGTGGATGAAGGACCGGATCAGACTGCTCACAACCCTCCAGACCAGAGAACCTGCTCCACCCAGTCCAGGTCTGCGCCTCCACCTCCAACCCTAGGGATGTTCCCCCCATTCCAAGCTTCCCCACGCCCCTCACCCAACCAGGGCTACGGCTACCACGGAGGTCCAGGCACCACAGGCAGCAGCCCTTCCCATCCATCCGCCGACCACGACGCTATCTGGGTGACACCGTGCCACCGTTCCACTGATGCCACCAATGCCAAGCCACACCAATGATGCCACCGATGCACTGTGCCACCCACATCACCGATGCCCACCCACTCAGTCCTCACACAGCTGCACGACCAGATCAGCCCCACTACACTACTCCTTCTTCCCCCCACAGCCAGCCGCGCTCAGTACATCTGTCATCCATACTGGGGCTGACACCCATGGCATGGAGAAGGAGCTCTCAGCATCACGGTGTCTGAGCCAGCTGTCTGAGAGCTTCTCAGCACACGTCCCCTGTTGTCCTCTCAGGGCCAGGCACCCCATGGTCTTCAGACCAGCACTCTAAGCAGCAGCCACCTCCACAGCACCTGGACCCTTCACCCCTGAGACTGGCACACCTCTGAGTGACCAATGAAGACGTGCCAGAGACTCGGTAGCTGCTACCTGTAGAGTTTAATTGGACACTTGACTTGGTCATTTTGTTACAGCTTGTTGTTCAACTAAAGTTTATCTTTGATCACACACTTGGCTCATTCTTTCTTTAATAAAGTCTTGGGAAATTTTTAGAAATGGTTTAAGCCTTTGCATGCTTGTGGATGGGTTAAGGTAGCAGTGGGGTGCAGGGATACCTTTGGATGGGTAATAGCTGTGGATGGGTAAGGATTAGATGGGATAGATAAGCCTCCAGTGCAAGCATAGTGGGGCTGCGATGGTCCACCCTCCTGGTGCCACACCTATGGCCCTTTATTATCATAATAATGTAATATCAATCCACACATGTCAGCACAAACACAAACTCTTTATTAAAGCCCTGTTCATTGTAGGCCCACCCACATTCATGCCCAATCATCATCTGTGTGATAGACAGGCTGAAGAAGCACTCATTAATCATCTTATCCATCCTGTCTTGCCACTTCCACTGCTCCAGCTGGGGAGTTGCACCATGTCGTCAGGAGGTTGCGCATGCTTCTTCCCTTCACGTGAGGCTCTGTTGGGGCCTTGTACATCCTCAGTGTCTATCAGGTTTCGCCCTGCCTCCATTCCCCATGGCTCCATGTCCCCATTGCCTTGTTGGAGGTCCACGAGCCTGTTCTGCAAGACTGGGGTAGCGTGCGCATGAGCGATTGTGCAGGATGCAGCAAGCTTCCACGATCCTCCTCATGGTCTCTGGGTGATGCTGCATGCGTGGGTGAGAAGTACCTGGAACCTGTTGGCCAGGATGACAAAGGCGTTCTCCACCAACCTTGCCTTGCCCTGGACAGCCTGTAGTTGTGAAGATCCTCTCTTCACGGTGAGGTGTCTTGAAGTGTAGGGCTTCATGAGGTAGGTCCTCGAGGAGAAAACGTCATCCACACGATGAAGTAGGGCATATCTTGCGTGTCGTTGGGCAGGGGGTCTGATCTGGAAAGCCCATGATGAGGTTGCCTTCCAGCCCCTCCTTGAGGTCACTGGCATTGTATACCTGGCATCTGAACATGAGCCGCTGCCTGAAGCATCGATGTACATGAACTTGTAGTCAGCATCGACCATGGCGAAGAGGATGATTGCTGAAGAAGCCCTTGTAGTTGAAATAAGTGGACCCCGACTTGGGTGGAGCTTTGCAGGCACGTGCTTCCCATCTATGGCTCCAACGTGTGGGGGAGGTTCCACTTCTGATACCACTGCTCTGCAACTTTCTTCATCCTCGTCAGTTGGAGGTGGCACTGGAGGAGCTCCTGCAGGTATTCTTGCATGATGCCTGCACCACTTCTCTGACCACAATGCTGATGGTGTTGTGTGGCACCCTCCACCGTACTGCATGCTCCTAGGTGGTCCCTGAGGCCAGGTGGCTCAGAGTAAGTGCCACTTGAGCCCAGGCCAGCTCGCTGGAAGTGGTGTTTGCCTTGGTCAACCTGGTGTCTGGAGCTGCACAACTTTGTCAAACATGGCTGGAGGCATCCTCATGAAGTTCTGGAATGCCCGGAGGTGTCTTCGTTCCTGAGCCACACATCAGCGCACAGCCCGTACCTGCTCTTCTTCCCGATCCATCTTCAGACCAGACGCTTCTCTGGCCACCTCCTTTTCTTCCCCGTAGTAGAGTTCACAGGGCCTTGTAATGGCTTCGCACTGTTGCAGAAGGATGGTGGCTGCCAAAAGGACTGTGTTACGATGCAGCGGGAAATGACTGGATGCTGTGGAAGAGCAAGAGCGATGAGGCTGCAGAGGTCTGCACACAGGGGCTGCTGGTCTGAAGTGAGATCCAGGTGAGTTGCTCCCCACTTTTATAGGCAGTATAGGTGTCCCTTGCATCCCTACGCATCCTTAGGCTATCCTCTAGCATCCGTAGACATCCTTAATAACCGAGATAGGTCCCCTCTGCGAACGTTTTTTCATTTAAACGCTTTGTTTCCGCTTGGCATCCGTTCTGCATCCGTTCTGCATCCGTTCCGCTTCCTTCCTGCGTCGAGCTGATGCGAGTTGTGCGGATGTGGAACGGATGCCTAGCGGATATAGCGGATGCGTAACGGATGCAGAACGGATGCGTAGTGGATGCTAGCGGATGCAGAATGGACGCATTGGATACATTTTCTGCGCAAAAGTTTTGGGCAGCCCAAAACTTTCTGAGCGGATGAAATGTCAATAGACGGATGCCTGGACGGATTAGAGAGAAGCAAAATGGAGGCAGTGAGTCATCGCATTAACCAATGGATAGCAAGCTTTTTTGTCCATTTTACATCCTCTTTGCATCTGTTGGTGCAGTGTGACATGGGCTTAAGTTCTTCTCCTTTCATTGATAACAAATAGAAGAGATTACTGGATGTGTCTAGCCTAACAAAGAGAAAGACTAGGAGTTACATGATAGGAATCTACCAATAGTTGAAAGGCTATCACAAAGAAGAAGGGGTCAACTTATTCTCCAAAGCTCCTAAAGGCAGGACAACATGTAAATAACACAAACTTATCAAGGAGAGATCTAACCTAGAAGTAAGGAAAAATTTCCTCACAGTGAGAACAATTAATCAATGGAATGGCTTGTCTCCATTGGCTTATGGATGCTCCAACATTGGAGGTTTTTAAGATGAGATTGAACAGCCATTTTCCCAGAATGATATGGGGTCTCCTGTTTGGGCAGGAGGTTGGATTAGAAGATATCCAAGATTCCATCTTTGTTATTCTGTATTCAAGCAGGATATCCCTCTGTATATTCTTCCTTTATGTTATGAAAACTACATGTTGCTATAGTTTTTCTTTAAGGCAGATAATATAAATACTGATAAAGCCTTATAAGAAATAGATAATGGGGAGTTAAGGAAAGAGCATCTTCAAGGATATGGAAGAAACTTCAAGGATATGGAAGAAACCCAATAGAGAACTAGAAAATTTACTATAATTTGAATATAGTTCAATGATGCTCTCATTGTTCATGCTGGGTGAACTCCAGATGTTTCAAATATCATTCTTTACCAAAGAAAAAGTTGAAATCAACTGATTGAATAAAGTACATCTTTAGTCTAAAGAAGATGGGGTAGGAGTTAATTCAATGCAATTTTGAATGGTCTTCATTTGTTAGCTTAATCAATTTCAGTGTCTGATCATAGATAGAACTATTTCTCGAAACAAAAAGTGTTTTGGAATGATATGTTGGACCAAAAATTCTAGAAGAGTAGTACCATACTGTACTCAATCAGTCAATTTCAACAGTGCCCTTTTCTTTGGTAAAGAATGAATTTTAAAACATCTGAAATTCACCCAGCACCACCATGATAGCTTCATTGAACTACATTCAAATTTTAGTTAATGTTCTGGTTCTCTACTTGGTATGAATCTGTACAGTGAAACTATCATAGAAATTGATGCATTTAACAGACATGATATGATAAATATACAGTTCTGTATGACATGCACATTTCCCCCTAATTCTAATCCATCAAATGACAATGGTGTCCAGAAGTTCAGAGCAAGCTAGACAGATTTAACCACATGACAGACACAAAGGGAAGTCTTAAGCCACCCACGCAATTGCTTGAGGAAATATGCCAAGAAGCTAGATCTTCCAGGCAACAAAAAATAGCTTACATCTGGATCCTGTGTTTTGAAGCCCAGGTTTCAAGGAACGGGAAGAGTGGAGAATGTGCTCTCCACAGACCAGATTGCATTTTGACTTAAAGTATGCAGAAAAGATGTTTATTATAGTAATAATTTGCTTCTCTTTACAAATAGTGTCTAGTCTTTCTGTCACATAAAAGAAAATTCAAGGCCTTTTTCTAGAAATTCAAGTATATTGGTTTTATTTTACTTAATATTGATGTTCATTCTTCATCTAAATCCAGAATAGATTAAACTGATTTCTTGAAATGAAGACAAGTAGCATTTTCCATGTGTCATATGGATTTATTGCTATATTGAACCTGAATCCTTCCTAAAAAGTGGACATATGACATTTTCAAACAACACTCACAATATGGAATATTTATTTATTTATTTATTCAATTTCTATGGCCATCTATCTCAGTCAATGTGTCTGGGTATTTCACAATACAAAAAATATATTATAATTAAAAATAAAAAAATAAAACAATAAAAAGAATATAATCAGTAAAAACATCCAGTTGAACATACACAAGAGGGAGAAATTCACCAATTAGCAATAAAGCCAGGAAATTCCCCCTCCCCAACATATTCACTGCACCAGGTTTTCACCGTGATCAGGAACCACAAGTCCAAAAGGATCCCCACATTGTGCACCAGATCTGTTTGGGACAATGGAACCCCATCCAAGTAATTAAAAAAAATTCAAGTTCTTAATCAGGATTTATCATTTGGCCTATAATGATTAAGAACTCCTAAGTCTAGAAACAGCTCCTACTCAATTGCTATATGAATACCTTGTACAGTTTGAAACTGTTTAGCTCTCTTATTACAAAAAATTACTTAGTCAGGGTTTATATTTTAAGACACATAGCATTAACTAAAATTCACCCAATAATATAAGTTTAAACAGTATAATGGTTAAGGCACCTGGCTAGAAACTAGGAGATTTTTCTGATCCGAGTTCTAATCCCTTTTAGGCACGAAGCCAGCTGGGTGACCTTGGGCCAGTCCCTCTTTCTCCTTGAAGATGGCAGTGGCAAATCACTTCTGAAATCCTGCCAAGAAAATTGCAGTCATTAGTGCAGGAAGTCACCCGGAATCAATACTAGAGCATAATGTTAATAATATTATATAAGCTACAGCTACCTTCCTTTAAAAAATCCAGTTAATGGATGCAGAATCCATCTGGAATGTATCCCTCCTTGATTTAATATTTAATAGTATTCCTCCTTGATTTAATGTTCTTTTTAAGGAAAGTGCTCTTTTGTCTTTGATATAATGTAAGAGCCTTGTTGGCACAGTGGTTAAGTGCTGTATTGCAGGCAAACTCTGTCCATAACGGCAGTTCAATCCTAATGGCGCTCAAGTTTGACTCAGTCTTCTATCCTCCTGAGACTGATAAAATGAGGACACAAATTGTTGGGTCAACATGCTGGCATTGTAAACTGCTCAGAGAGTGCAATAAAGAACCCTGGAGTGGTATGTAAGTGTAAGTACTATTTGGTATGATGATGTATAACATCATTTCTGATAATGGAACCTTTTGCTTGCCCTCAAAGTAGTCACTCATGGACTGTGTGCATCTTGCCAACATTTTATACCAAGACATTGAGGTACTGAAATTCAATACTTCAAAGTTCAAATTTCAATGATTCAATTTTCAGATTTTAAAAAAACACTGATTTCAGGTAATTATAAGTTATGTTTTTATTGTTTTGTTTTGTATTTTCCGTATAGGTTTAGTGTTCTTGATTTACAGCCAGAACTGACTTCTGTCAAATTTCTACTGTGATAGAAATAACTTTTGGGGGAAAAAAATCCCTGAAGATTTCCTTCCAAACTCATATTGTAGCTCTTATTTCTTCTTTGCAGGTGTCCCATGGCTTTCCGAAAATTGATTTCACTGTCATGACTCCCTGCTGAATAAGTTGTCTTGAATTCAATGCCTGCTTGTCAGCCCTATCTATAAAGAAGATGAGAAATCAAACCCACAGAAAAAAATTAAAACTACTTATGCTGAAAGTGGCTATAATAACAGAATCTTGCAAATCTGATTGTGCTAACCCCTTCCCCTTTCTTATATTCATGTGAATTAAGGGGGAGTCTGTCTGAACTTGTTCCAGCTATTTTCTGTTTGGTGTGGTTATAAAATACTTTTTTTTTCTTGTAGCTTTGGTAACAGTTCTTGTATATCTCCATCAAGGTTATCTTCCCTCCTCTTTGTGGCGTTAATTTTGCACCAACAGTTGTTACAGGTGAATTTAGTTCCAAGGAGACAGCTTTGATTTCTTATATAGTCACATTAATGGCTTGAACCTCACCAGTATGCAGGGGTATTTGTAATCTCCAGATAGGTAGTGAGCAACATTGAATACTCAGTTCCAAAAACAATAAAGCCTAATTAGTTTCCTTAAGTAAAACGTTCAACATTTCTTTCACACATACTTTTCACACATACATAACTTTTTCACATATCATACTTATCACCCCTCCATCGGACTGGCCACGGAATTAATTAGGAAACTGGAGAAGTGGGCAATATTTCAGATGTCTCAGGTCCAGATAAAAATATTTTCAGCTCATGTTATTATATATCACCCCATAGCATCATATATTGCCCCCACCAGTTTGGGTCCTCATTTTACCGACCTTGGAAGGATGGAAGGCTGAATCAATCTTGAGCCAATCAGATTTGAAATCCAGGCTGTTGGCAGAGTTTGCATGCAATAGTACATTCTAACTGTTAAATATCACCTAATATGGGCATAAGAGTGGAGTCTGATATCAGACTTTGCTCATTGATTTGGCCACTGGCAAGAGAAATAAAGTCCCATCAGTGGCTGAAATGCTGGACAGCACTGGCTACATAAGCCGGCGCCAGCTGCAACTGAGCAGCTTGTGTTTAAACGGAACCTAATAAAGTCTTTTCGCTCTGTGTGCCCACTTAACACTGGCGATGAAGGTGGGATCCTGAGGAGAGAACAAAGGACAACTTCATGGGACTCCACAGCCGTTTTGACTGGTCACCACAATGATCGTGACCCCAATGAACAGCATGGCCCACCACCCAATGTCGACCCCCTATGATCCTTCCAAAGAGAAATGGTCCTCCTACATGGGTCAATTCAAACTGTACCATAGGTCAATGGATTCCAGGAAGCCCCTGATGCAAAAAAGGAATCTCTATTCCTAACCTATTGCGACTCGGAGCTTTATGAACTGGCTGAAGCCAGCGAATTGGAGAATGTGTCCTAGGACAAGCTCCAGCGAGCCTTAAAGGAGCACCTTGACCTGACTCTCTCCTACCTGAATACTATATGTGGAGCCAGAGAGAGGGAGAGACAATAAACATAAATTTGTGGCTGCGCTTCAGAAGCTATAGAAAAACTGCAAGTTCCAACATGCTGAGGACATGATCCAGGATCGCCAAGTCCTTGGGATGAGTGACCTGACCCTCCAGAAGCAACTACTGGCCCAAGAGGATGTCCCATTCAAGGAAGCCATCTATGAGACCCTCGCCACGGAAACCTCAGACAGCTCCGCCGTGTGAATCAATGGGACCAGGAAGGTGCACACCACCCAGGTTGATCGCCACATGGCCTGAGACACCTCCAACTCCAAAGCCAGTGATGAGGATGAGGAGGACATCCACAGAGTGAGGTCCAGTAAGCTGGTCAGGAAACAGAGGACCAAGCAGTGTGGGGGTTGAGGAGGAAATCACCACTGTTCTGCATGCTGCTTTAAGGACACTATCTGGTAGTGCTGTGACCAGAAGGGATACATTGTGGAGGCATGCAGAGCCAACCAACTGATCAACAGACAATCCAGGAGAACATCCTCCCCCAACAGGCAATATGGCCACCAAGGGAGAGGCTGGAAAAATCCAGGTGGGAAATTCAAAGAGAGAAGACACCAGGGAGGAAGAAGTGCAATACACCTTTGTAGGCTATGCTCAAATCCAGGTGAGGTGAAGTGAACAAAACCATGGCCACCATAAGCATCGAGGGCACCCTATGCCAGATGGAAGTAGACTTGGGGTCCTGCATCTCCATGATCTCATGGGATACCCCCAAGAAACTCTAGCCCCGCATATGGTGTGACCAATTGGAGCTGCAAAAGATCATCTTGAAGGACTACCAGGGCTACCGCATTCCCATCCTGGGCTGAAAGCCAGTCCGGAGAGAATACGACAACTTCCAAGGAACCCTATGTCTCACATAGTAGACCAAGACCTGCCAAGCCTGCTGGGTTGAGAGTGGTTCAAACCCCTCCAGATTCATCTCCCCGGCATCCATGCCACAGGGACCACCACCCGACCCCGGACGATGATTTCACACGACTTCAGCGACATGTTCAACAACGAACTAGGCAAGTACATGGGGACCCCAATATCTTTTAACCTAGACCCCCCTGTTCGACTAAATTAGATAAGATAAGTTAGATAAGCCCAGGGAGTTCTCAAGCTGGTTGATCATGCCAAGTAGGAGACCCCAATAGTCACCCCAGTTAAGCAAGATGGTGAGAATCTGTGCTGACTACAAGACTAGCCTGAACCAGGCTCTGCAGCAAAGTGCATATCCGATACCAGTTGCGCAGCACCTCTTACATTCCCTCAGGTGGGGAAACATCTTTGCCAAGTTAGATCTGGCCCAAGCCTATCAGCAACTGCCGGTCACAATCACCGAAGCACAAATGATAGTAACTCACTGGGGTGCCTTTAAGTGCAACTGGCTGCAGTTTGGAATAAGTGTAGCCCCTGGACTTTTCCAAAGTTTCATGGAGAGACTGTTACATAACATCCTGGGGGTAATACCATACTTTGACGATGTCATCTTCTCAGCCAACAGCCAAAAGCAATTAATAGAGCAATTAATGGAGACTGAGAGCAGTACTGGGAGATTCCAGGAAGTGGGGCTTAAGCTAAAAAGGAATAAATGCCACCTGGCTGTCCCCCAAGTGGAATTTCTGGGTTTCGTCATCAACGGGTCGGGCATATGACCCACAAGCAGCAAGCTACAGGCAATAAGGGAAGTCCCCACCCACAAAGCAAAGCGGAACTGCAAGAGTTCCTTGGGTTGCTCAATTTTGACAATATCTTTCTACTGCAGAAAGCAACCATCAAAGAACTGCTCCATGGGCTGCTAGACAAGGCAACCGACTGGACCTGGGGGCAATGTAAGCCACCTCTTTTAACAAAATAAAAAACATTCTAATGTCTAGCAGTGTCCTCATTCAATATAGAGAAATACTATCCTTAACCCTAACATACGATGCCTCCCCCTACGGGGGAGCCACAAACTACCAAGCAGGAGGGAAGCCCTCATTGACTATTATCCAAAGATCCTGTCCAAGCCACAATGGAATTACAGTCAGATCGATAAGGAGACCCTTGCCATTGTAGCAGGTGTCAAACGCTTCCTTGAATACCTCTACGGCAGGCTTAGTAATGGACCACAAGCCCTTGCTGGGCATCCTCACCAGGGACAAACCCACAATGAACATCCTTTCACCCAGGATGTTAAGATGGACCATATTCCTACATGCCTATAGTTACTGCTTAATCCACAGACCAGGAAAGGAAATCCCCAACACAAATGCCTTGAGCCACTGCCCCATCCCAAACATTGCCGAAGACCCAACGCCATATGTGTTCCTAGTAAAAGCCTCTGGCCCGACCTGATGACATCAACAGAAATTGTGAGACTTATGGCTAGGGACAGAACCATGGCATGGATTTCAAATTGGGTGTGGAGGGGATGGCCAGAAACCATAGACAAGGATGAATTTAAGCCATTTAAAATCAGACAAAATGAACTATCAGTGATTAAGGGTTGCCTGTTGTGAGGAGAGAGGGTGGTCATTCCCCCACCATTAAGAGCAAGGTACTGATTATGCTCCATGAGGGCCTCCTGGGGATTGTTCAGATGAAAGCACTCGCCAGAAGCTATGTGTGGTGGCCAGGGATAGATAAGGAGATTGAGGCCTGGGTTTCTGCCTGCTCCCTGTATCAAGAATCCCAGCCAGCACCATCATCGGCAACCCCCTTGAAGTGGGAAATACACACATCCCCATGGGCCCGGGTACATGTTGACTTTGGCAAGCCCTGCCAAGGACAAACCTTTTTAATAGTGGTAGATGCCTACTCAAAGTGGTTGGAAGTAATTATTACAAAGTCAGCTACTACTGTGGCCACCATAAGGGTGCTACGGAGACTGTTTGCCACCCACGGACTGCCAGATGTGCTAGTGTCTGACAATGGGCCACAGTTCACAGCATAGCTCTTTGAGGGGTTCCTAGTGGGGTTGGGGATCCAACATGCACTCTCCGTGCTGGTATACCAGGCCACTAGTGAACAAGTAGAGAGAATGGTCAGGTCTATGAAAGAAATACTCAAGAGGATGGGTCCGGGGGACTGGCAGAAAAGGGTTGACAGGATGTTATTAGTGCAACACATCATACCCAACACAACACACAGCAGCCTGGATGAACTACTGATGGGCTGAAGACTTAGGTCAACCCTAGACCAAATACATCCCAACTACAATAATGAGGCCCCCACAGACTCCATGGGAAAGTGTAGGCACTTCACAATAGGGGATTCCATCTATGCAAACAATTACACAGGGAGTCCAACCTGGATCCCCACAAAAGTAGTAGGAATCACTGGCCCCAAGTCATGCAGGGTAGAGATTGAAGAGGAAAAACTGTGGAGCAGGACATTGACCAAATCAGAGGCCGGGTCTCAGTCTTGGACAACTGGCCAGAAGCCCGACATGCACACTCAGACCCAGCCCTAGCAAATACATTATCCACAGAACAATCAGAATTAGGCAAGACCCTAGTCTCAAACCCAAAGAGAGCAGTGGAACCCTCACCTTTAGGAAGGGAGGTGTACTTCTGAGGCCTCAGGCTCGACAGGCCCTGCCGCATCCCAAGACAGCTTCGAGACTGTTCTGCAGGCAGGGACTGGAGCTACAGTGAACCTGTCTGAACAGGCTGCTGTCCCAGGAATGAGTGAAGTGTGCAGGTCCAGTCTCACCCAGCAAACCCCCGCCTACCTAAGGTATACGAACGCAGATTGGTGGAACCCAAACTAGGAGGGGAGGGGTGTTAAGTTCCACCTAATATGGGCTAAAGAGTGGAGTCTGATGTCAGACCGCACTCATTGGTTCAGTCACTGGCAGGAGAAATAAAGTCCCATCAGCAGCTGAAACATTGGGCAGCACTGGCTCTATAAGTCAATGCCAGCCACGGCTGAGCGGCTTGTGTTTCGCCAGAACCTAATGAAGAAGTTACCTGCAGTGCCATGTCCTGCCTCTTCACTCTGCGTGCCTACTTAACACTGACCACTACACCACCAGGGTTAAAGATTTGGCCCATGAGTGTCTAAATCCTACAATAAACATACTCTTTTTAATCAGCTACTGTTTATCTGACAAATGATCAGATAAGCTTTGAGAACCTTAGCTATGAGGAAAGAACAATTCCTAGTGGAACTTGAATGGAAGGAATGATTGCATACAAAGCCTGCATATGATTTTTTCCATGGGATTCTGACTTAGTACATCTCCACTTTAATGGGATAAGTGAAAAGGGGTAATTCTTATTTGCATGACTGAAGTTGCCAAGCTACAGTAGAAGAATACTCCATAGGTTTCCAGTGAAACTGAATACCAGCATTAGAGAAAGGAGACCATCACAATTGTGTGAGCTATAGCTTGTGTCTGAGCTCACAAACTGTTCATATATCTGACTGGCTGCCTCTTGCTTTGGTTTGATGATATTAAGCCCATGTCCCACTGCACCAACGGATGCAAAGAGGATGAAAAACGGACAAAAAAGCTTGCCACCCATTTGAAAATGCGATGCATCCGTTGTGTACTCACTGTGTACATGTTTCATATGCTCTATCCGTCAAACATCCATCTACCTGCTCAAAATGCGTTTTTGAAAGCTGCACAAAACCTTTTGAGCGGATAACTATCTGCCGCGTATGATGTACATCTGCGACACATACGGGCAACAAACCTTAGTCCATTGTCATCAGTTACACGGCCTACTGTATCCTCTCGGCATCCTCCTGGACATCCCTTAACTCACATCCGCTGCAGCTGAAAGCGGAAAAGAGGGAGGAAGCAAAAGGTCACATGGAACATTGACACAGCGTTAGTAGCACGGAAATAGAAAGGATGCAAGCAGATGCATCTCATGTATAAAGCATTAAAATGGACAAAACGTTTGTATATGGGACGTTATCTCCGGATATTTAGGATGTCTGGAGTATGCCCAAGAGTATGTGGAAGGACACCTAGCGGAAAAACAACATTTCCTATAAAAAGGGGAGGAAAATACCCTGGATCTCACTATCAGTCCCAGCAGCCGTTGGTGTAAGCAGATCTCTTGACCCTTGCTCTTGCTCTCCACATCATCCATTGATCTCCACCTGGATCACACACACTCCTTATGGTAAGCTACCATCATTCAACAAACAGAACCCGAGCCCTCTTCAGGCTGTTCACCTTTTCTACACAAGGAGAAGAAGGAGACGTCCAAGAGCTGCGTGGGTCCGATGATGGATCGGGAGAAGAGTGGAGGTTTGGATCTATGACAAGCTGATGGTGGAGCTGAGGAATGAAGACACTCGTGCATTCCAGCACTTCATGAGGAGGCCACCAGCCATGTTTGATGAAATTGTGGAGCAGTCTGAGACCCAGGTTGACCAAGCCGAGCACCAACTTCCTCCCAGCCTAGACCCTGACTGAATGTGGCACTCACTCTGAGCCACCTGGCCTCTGGAACCACATACATAAACGTGCAGTAATGCCTGGAGGGTGCCACACAACACCGTCAGGAAGTCGTCAGAGAAGTGGTGCAGGCCATCATCGAAGAATACCATGAAGGAGCTCCTCCAGTGTCCACCACTGAAGAAGGCTGGAGGAAAGTTGCAGAGCAGTGGTATCAGAAGTGGAACTTCCCCACACAGCGTTGGTTGAGCCATAGATGGGAAGCACGTGCCTGCAAAGCTCCAGCCAACTCAGGGTCCTCTTATCACAACTACAAGGGCTTCTTCAGTATCATCCTCTTTGCCATGGTCGATGCTGACTACAAGTTCATGTACATCGATGCTTCAGGCAACGGTCTGTTCAGATGCCAGGTATACAACGCAGTGACCTCAAGGATGGGCTAGAACGCAACCTCATCATGGGTTTTCCAGATCCAGACCCCCTACCCAACAACACACAAAAATGTGCCCTACTTCATTGTGGGGATGACGTCTTCTCCCTCAGAACCTACCTCAGAAGCCCTACAGTTCAAGATACCTCACCCATGAAGAGAGGATCTTCAACTACAGGCTGTCCAGGGCAAAGCAGGTGGTGGAGAATGCCTTTTGGCATCCTGGCCAACAGGTTCCAGGTACTTCTCACCACCATGCAGCATCATCCAGGGACTGTAGGAGCACCATGGACAATTGTGGCATCCTGCACAATCTCATACGCACCCACTACCCAGTTTGCAGAACAGGCTTGTGGACTGTCAACAAGGGGAATGGGGACATGGAGCCTGGTGAATGGAGGCAAGGACAAAAACCTGATAGACACTGTGGATGTACAAGGCCCCAACAGAGCTTCACGTGAAGGGAAGAGCACGCAACCTCTGAAATACTGGTGCAACTCCCCAGCTGGAGCAGTGGAGTGGCAAGACAGGATGTAGATGCTTAATGGATGCTTCCTTGAGCCTGTCTCATAATACTGATGAGATTGTGCCATGAATGTTGAGGGGTCCTACAATGAATAGGGCATTAATAAAGAGCTTTGTTTATTTTGAAATGTGTTGATCAATGAATAAATGTTATTGATAAAAAAGGGCCATATGTGTGGCAGCTGGGATGGTGGACCATACAGCCCACTATTCTTGCACTGGAGGTTTATCAATCCCACAGCTATCCTTACCCATCCCACAGCTATCCTTATCTATCCCACAGCTATATCCTTACCCATCCCACAGCTATCCTTACCCATCCCACAAAACTATCCTTAACCCATCCACAACTTATCCTTACCTATCCCACAAACATGCAAAGGCTTAACCCTTTTTCAAAGTTTTCACCAACACTTTATTAAGTAAAAAAATGAACCAAGTTGTCTTAGCAAAGATAACCTTTATTAACAACCGTCTTAAGTAAAACTGTATGACTTTATTAAAAAAGCAAAATGAACCAAGTAAAGTGTCTTCAGCAAAGATAAAACTTAACAAGTACAACTTAGTCTCTGACACTATTCTCAGTCACTCTGAGGCATGTCCATCTGAGGCATGTCAGCTATCGAGCGGCCAGGGACTGTGGAGGTGGCTGTGGCTGGAGTGGTGGTCTGAGCGCCATTGGGGTGCTTGGCCCCGAGAGTACAACAGGGGATGGTGTGTTCAGGAAGCCTTCTCAGAGAGCTGATTCTGTCCCGTGAGGTTGAGAGGCCCTTCTCAAGTACTTGGGATGTTCAGGCACAAGACTGATGACAAGATTGTCCATTGACGGGCTTGGCTGTGGAGTGGAGGAGGAGGAATGTAGTGGGGCTGTCTTGGTCTGCAGCTGGGTCAGGTGAGGCGTCTGTGGCATGTGATGTACCTGGGCCTGGACTGGGAAGGGCTGCCTCTGCTTGTGGAAGTCCTGGTAGTCGTAGCCTTGGTAGGTGCTGGGCTGTTGAAACCCGTGGAAGGGCTGTGACATCGCCTGGGGTGGAGGAGCAGTCCTGGACTGGGTCGGAGCAGGTTCAGTTGGGCCTGGAGGGTGGTGCAGCAGCGCTGTGATCTTTCCTTCATCACCTGGGTTACTGGGCTCGGGCAGGTCCATGAGGGTCTGGCTCACGTACGTGATGAAGGGCTTGCGGTTCAAGGATGTATATCGCTGTGGACCAGCTGAGAGAGAAGTTCTGTGCTGGTCTTGATCGTGTCCCTGATTTCCAGAAGGAACAGTGTGGCTCTGGCCCTACAGTCTGCCTCTCTGCCTGCTTTCTGTGGAGGTGGAGCTGGGTGTGGGTGTGGGTTGGTCTCTGCTGCTTCTTCTTCTTGCTCATTTGAGACAGCGGGATTCCTTCATGTCCTCTGCATGGAGTGCAGCTTGCTGGGGGGTCTCTGCCATGGGGCCCCTCCAAAGACACCTGCCTGGACATGGTAGCTGTCTCCTGGCTGGAAGAGGAGTGGCTCTCTGTGGGCTGTCTGAGGGAGAGGTTAACAGAGGGGCTGCTCCTCAGTGGTGGATCTCACCTCCAGGAAGCTGCAGTTGGCCATGACATAGGTCTCCCAGTCAGTGACTTTGACATAGCGCGCCTGGCCAGATTTGTTCAGGTGCAACTTGCCATATCAGGCGTGCATGTGCTTCCACCATCCTAGGAGTACATCTGCAGTGTAGCCCAGGCTCTCTGCCTTGTCTCTCCACGCTGCCTGCTTTCTCTTGGTGTTGCGATAGAGCCTGTGGCCCTTTCTCCACAGGTATTCTTTTCTCCCTCAGCCATTCCAGCACCTCCTCCTCTATGGTCCTACAGAATGGATACTGTTTCCTCTCTCCCTTTTCCTTCCCTTGCCTCTTTCTCCCTCTGGCAGGGCCTTCAGGCCTTCAGGGCCTTCAGCAGCGGGCTTTGAGGGCTTTGGGGCTTGGTCCACCAACAGCAGCAGCACCAGCAGCAGGAGAAGCACCAGCAGCACCAGCAGGAGAAGCACCAGCAGCACCAGCTGCACCACAGCACCAGCAGGAGAAGCACCAGCAGCACCAGCAGCACCAGCAGGAGAAGCACCAGTAGCAGCAACATCCAGCAGCACACCTCCACCACACCAGCAGCAGAAGTACCAGCAGATTCAGAGTCATTGCCAGGGGGTGGATAGTGCTTCTGTCCTTACCAGGGCTGGCAGGAGTAGGCACAGGCTTCCTCTTCTTCCCTGACTGACGAACCATGGTGTTCTTCTCAAGAATGTCTCTGGCAGCAGGTCTTTCCTCTGAATGGTGAATGCTTGGAGCTGCATCCTTTTATGTCCACGGAGCTGACGCAATTCATCCTCCCCGCATGTGCAGTGACCACTTTGCGTCCGCTACGCATCCGCTATGCATCCTATAGGCGTCTGTGATGCATCCGCATTCATCCGCTACGCATTCCGCTCCTTCCGCTACGTGTCTGCTTTGCTATTATTCTCCCCCGGAAGCCCTGCGGATGTGTCATCCGCTTCCATCCGCTTCCATCCGCTAGGCTTCCTACGAACATCCTCTTACCATCCTTGCTACGTACTACCCACGTCCGTTCCTTTCCATTGTTTTCCGTTCTGTTTATGCAAATTTTTGCCACTTTTGAGAGCGGATAACAACAGATGGAGGCACCCCCGAAATTTTGCTCATCTGCTGTGTCCTTTTTGCATACGTTTTGCATCCGTCGGCCAGTGTGACCTAGCATTAAGGGAGCTGCATAAGGACATTTATGTGATTATGGCTATTTACCATGTAAGGTCTTCTCCTACAGTTGTGCTGAAGGCTCATCTCATGCTCGGCCTCACTAATAATCATTTCCTGAACTGATAACAATATCATGACTTGGGGAATTATCAAGGCAATCTCTTGAAACACTGATCTTGCTTCCTCCAAATCTTGACAACTACACAGTAGCATCCTTCTGTATTAATTAATTACATTCTATGCTTTTAAATAATGAATATCTATTTACTCTGCATTCTTGCAACTTGTATATGTACACTCATATATTTTCTTTAGAGATGTAGAGTAATATATACCTCTAATCAATTCTTAATCTTAAAAAAAACATGGTGCAATGTTTTATATATCATTGGAAATTCCATTCCAAAAATGGAGGGAAATTACTTGAGAGATTTTTTCCCAGTTCCTGGAATAGGTATGGCTGTAGTCCATTCAGTAAAACTGCCTGAGATGCGACTAAGGATAAAAAGAGGAATAATGGACTGAAACTTTTACTGGTCTGAAACTTACCATTTTAGTACCAGATGTGTTTGTTTGTTTGTTTGTTTTTAACTATTAGAGTTTTGAAACTTTTTGTTATGCACTGTATTTTCTATATAAGAACAGATGTTTGTGATGTATTAGATGATTCATGACACTTCCCCCCCTTCTCCATATACTTTGTTAAAATACAGTTCTTACAAATGTTTAGCATTTATTCAGTTTTTCTTAGCTGAAACGTAATTCTTAAACCAGTATGAGAATTCCTATTAGGAAAATGCCAGTAATCATAACAAAATGAAACAGAAGTAAAGCAGAACTGTTTTGAATGAAGAAAAAAGTATTTCTAAGGAAGTTAAATGTGTATAAAGCTTGTATGCTAAGATGGTAGGAGACATTTTGAGTGTACACAAGTCTAGTCACAATCAGAGAGTTTTAAAAAATCTGCATTTAATTAGAGATGTAAAATAATCAGAAGACTAAACAAACATTAAAAAAGTAAATTGCTGGGTTGTCTCGGACATTTCTCTTTTGAAATACTCATAGAGGATTAAACTATGAGTCAAAATTTTCTTCAATAAAGTGTCTTGTTACTGTTATTCTACATTTCCTACCCATGCCAGAAAAAAATGGACATTGAGGAGCACTGGGCCTTCTCAAAAAGAGGGCTTTGTTTTAATCATCCCTACAGAAGAATAATACACAGATCATTTCCCTGTGAAGATAAAATTAACTCCCAATCAGCATTTTATGCCCGCCCCAGCTTTTTTCCCTCCTCCCCTTTGAGGCATTATTTATTGTTCCTTTGCTTTTACCTGTTTAACCCAATTGTCACATTTCACTTCAGCAGAGTGTTGTTTTTTAAAAAGATAAAATAAAAATAACTTCAGCCATGAAGACCTGTGTTTGCTACCTTCCTTTTGTATTTTTGTATTTTTGTATTATTGTATTTGCTTTTGTATTTTTCCCTGTAAACATTGAGTCAGTCCACCAGGGGAAAAGGTAGGCTGTTCATTTGAAATGGGTCTGCTGTTGCCTTTAGAAATCCTTTGGCCTGGGCCAAAACAAGGTCTAGAGCAGGATTTTTCCTTTCTGGGAGACTAAACGCAGGAGAAGGTGCCAGGAGGTGGTCATAGTTCAGAGGCTTCAAAATGCAGATTAAGCTCAACCAGCTTTTGCCAAGCCTTTTTTCAACTCTGTTGAAATCCAAAGTAAATTCACACCTCCTCGTTTCTGTACTATTAATCAATCAATTCAATAAACTACAGTCTGTGGTGGGTATGGGTCAGTAGCTTGCCTGTTTGCTTCTGCTAATGTACAGAATGAATGTTTTCATAAAGTTTAAAATTAATTTTGTTTCCTCCATCTATACTTTTAATTTTTTCCCCCAAGAATGCAACTATGACTATCTGTTGTCAAGGAAGACATAAAATTTAAAGTTAAAACAACAGCGTATAATGCACTATTTATTTACATTTAAAATCAAAATAGCAATCTAAAAAAAACACAAGAGGAAACTGTGAAGCCAGCTTGGTATAAATGTACAATAAAAAGATTTATTTTTTTTCATTTGGCTCTGTGAAAGTTTCTAAATATAAGCTAACATTCCTTTCCAGTACAAAGTCAAGTTTCTGTTTAATAGACTTCTTTTCTTTCCAAAATGAAAGCATTTTGCATAGGAAGTGAGAATAGCTAAATGTGGACTAAATGTACATTTTATATTAATTCAAAGATGAGAAAATGAGCTAGAAAACCCCTATTTCTATTTATTGCTAATAAATTAATACAGAATCAATTAGGCCATGTAATGGAAATGGTTGTCATTAAGTTTGATAATGTATGTTAAGGCCCAGTCCCACCGGCTGATGGACGCAAAACGTATGCATAAAGGACACAGCAGACGAGCAAAATTTCGGGGGTGCCTCCATCCGTTGTCATCCGCTCCAAAAGGTGGCAAAAATTTGCATAAACAGAACGGAAAAGAACGGATGTGGATAGTATGTAGCGGGGATATTAAACGGATGTTCATAGGAAGCCTAGCAGATGACAGTGGATGGAAGCGGATGACACATCCAAAGGGGTTCCGGGGGAGAATTTCGACGGATGCAATAGTGGATGAAGCGGATGCATCACGGACGCCTATAGGAAACAAAGGGGATGCGGCGCGGGTGTATATCGGATGCAAAGCATTCACTGCACATGCGGGAAGTATGAATGCGTCAGCTCCATGGATATAAAAGGATGCAGCATGCACACAGCAGCATACATGGGAAAGACGTGCTGCCACATACATCTTGCAGGAACACCATGGTTCGTCAGTCAGGCAAGAAGAGAAGCCCATGCCAACTCGTTCAAGCTCTGGCAAGGTGAAGAAGGCCAGAATCAGCATCCCACCCTCTGGCACTGACTCTGAACTGCTGTTGCTGCTGCTAATGCTGCTGTGGTGGACCAGCTCCCAAGGCCTTCAAAGCCCTGCCGCTGAAGGCCCTGCTGCTCAAGCCCCTTGAAGGCCTGCTGCTCAAGCCCCTGAAGGCCCTGCTGAAGCCCCTGCAGAGGAAGGAAGAGGCAAGGAAGCAAAAGGGAGATAGGAAACAGTACACCGTTTCCGAGGAACATGAGGAGGAGGTGCTGGAATGGCTGAGGGAGAACGAGTACCTCTGGAGAAAAGGCCACAGACTGTATCGGGACACCAAGAAGAAAACAGACAGCTTGGAGAGACAAGGCAGAGAGCCTGGACTACACTGCAGAAGTACTCCTTGGATGGTGGAAACACATGCACACCTGGTATGGCAAGCTACACCTCAAGAAATTCGGGCAGGCTGCTGTCAAGCTCACTGACTGGGAGATGTACGTCATGGCCAAGTGCAGTTTCCTGGAGGGTGAGATCCGCCACCGAGGAGCAGCCCCTCTGAGACCCCTCTCCCTCAGACAGCCCACAGACAGCCAGTCCTCTTCCAGCCAAGAGCCAGCTACCTGTCCAGCAGGTGTCATCAGAGGGCCCCACGGCAGAGACCCCCCGACAGCTGCATTCCCATGCCGGCAGACCTTGGAGAATCCCATGGAGGATGACGCCCTGCTGTCACAAATGGAGGAGAGAAGCAGCAAGCCACCAGAGGCCAACCCACCCCCACCCCACCCCCAAGCTCCACAGGATGCAGGCAGAGAGGTAGACTGGAGGGCCAGGACCAACAGTGTGCTGTTGGGGATCAGGGACACAATGAAGACCAGCACAAACTTCTCTCTCTGCTGGTCCCAGTGACATACCATCCTCAGACTGGAAGCCCTTCATCACCTATTGTGACAAACCCTCAGGGACCTGCCCGAGGCAGTACCAGGTGATGAATGAGAAGATCACAGCACTTCTGCACAACCCTAAGGCCCAGCTGAAGCTGCTCCTACCCAGTCCAGGGTCTTCTCCTCCACCCCCAGTCGATGTCACAGCCCTTCCACGGCTTTCAACAGCCCCTCACCTACCAAGGCTATGACTACCAGGACTTCCACAGCAGAAGCAGAACTTCCCAGTCCAGGCCCAGGTTCATCGGACCCCACAGTATGCCACTCCTCACCCAGCTGCACACCAGACAGCCCCACTACACTCCTCCTTTCTCCACCCCACAGCCAAGCCCGTCAACGGACAATCTGTCATCAGTATTGGGCCTGACATTTCAAGTCCTTGATGAAGAACCTCATGGACTGAGTCAGCTCTCTGAGAGCTTCCTGGAACACACCATCCCCTGTTGTACCCTCAGGGCCAAGCACCCCCAATGGTGCCTCAGACCAGCACTCAGCCACAGACACCGACACAGTCCCTGCCTCTTAACAGCTGAGACAGGGACATGACTCAGAGTGACTGAGGAATAGTGTCAGAGACTCTAAGTTGTACTTGTTAAGTTTATCTTTGCTTAAGACACTTTACTTGGTTCATTTTGCTTTTTTAATAAATTCATAAAGTTTACCTAAGAAAGTTAATAAAGGTAATCTTTGCTTAAGACACTTGGTTCATTTTTTTTACTTAATAAAGTGTTGGTGAAAACTTTGAAAAAAGGGTTAAGCCTTTGCATGTTTGTGGGATAGGTAAGGATAGTTGTGGGATGGGTAAGGATAGTTGTGGGATGGGTAGATAGTTGTAGGATGGGTAAGGATAGCTGTGGGATGGGTAAGGATAGCTGTGGGATAGATAAGATAGCTGTGGGATGGGTAAGATAGCTGTGGGCTTGATAAACCTCCAGTGCAAGCATAGTGGGACTGTATGGTCCACCATTCCCAGCTGCCACACATATGGACGTTTTTTTATCAATAACAATTTATTCATTGATCAACACATTTCAAAATAAAACAAAGCTCTTTATTAATGCCCTATTCATTGTAAGGACCCCTCAACATACATGGCACAATCTCATCAGTGTTATGCGACAGGCTCAAGGAAGCATCCATTAATCATCTATCATCCTGTCTTGCCACTCCACTGCTCCAGCTGGGGAGTTGCACCAGTGTCTCAGTAGGGTTGTGCTGCTTCTTCCCTTCATGTGAAGCTCTGTTGGGGCCTTGTACACCACAGTGTCTATCAGGTTACGTCCTTGCCTCCATTCACCAGGCTCCATGTCGCCATTGCCTTGTTGGAGGTCCATGAGCCTGCTGCAACACTGGGTAGCAGGTGTGCATGAGATTGTGTGCAGGATGCAGCAAGCTTCCAACGATGCTCCTCACAGTCCCTGGGTGATGCTGCATGGTGGTGAGAAGTAACCTGGAACCTGTTGGCCAGGATGCCAAAGGCGTTCTCACCACCCATCTTGCCCTGGACAGCCTGTAGTTGAAGATCTTCCCTTCTATGGGTGAGGCATCTGGAACTGTACGGCTTCATGAGGTAGGTTCTGAGGGAGAACGTGTCATCACAATGATGAAGTAGGGCACATCTTGTATGTCATTGGTGGGGTCTGGATCTGAAAACCCATGATGAGGTTGCTTTCCAGCCCATCCTTGAGGTCACTTGCGTTGTAATACCTGGCCATCTGAAGCTGACCCGTTGCCTGAAGCATCGATGTACATGAACTGTGTAGTCAGCATCAACCATGGCAAAGAAGATGATACTGAAGAAGCCCTTGTAGTTGTAATAAGTGGACCCTGAGTTGGCTGGAGCTTTGCAGGCCACGTGCTTCCCATCTATGGCTCCAACGGTGTGGGGAAAGTTCCACCTCTGATACCACTGTTCTGCAAGTTTTCTCCAGCCTTGTTCAGTGGTGTGGCACTTGAGGAGCTCCTCCACATATTCTTCAATGATGGCCTGAACCACTTCTCTGACGACTTTGCTGATGGTGTTGTGTGTGGCACCTCCATGCATACTGCATGTTTCTGTATGTGGTTCCAGAGGCCAGGTGGCGCAGAGTCAGTGCCACCTTCAATCCAGGGTCCAGCCTGGGATGGAAAGTTGGTGCTAGGCTTGGTCAAACCTGGGTCTCAGATGCTCTACAAAGTTCGTCAAACATGGCTGTGGCATCCTAATGAAGTGCTGGAATGCACGAGTGTCTTCATTCCTCAGCTCCACCATCAGCTTGTCATAGAGTCCAAACTCACTCTTCTCCTGATCCATCCTCGGACTCACACAGTTCTTGGACGTCTCCTCTTCTCTTTGTGTATAGAAAGTTGAAAACAGTCTGAACAGGTTTTTGGTTCTGGTGATGAATGAGCGCAGCTATCATACGGACTGTTGTCATCATCCATGGTGGAGAACAATTGATGATGTTCAAGACCAAGACCAAGGGTGAAGAGGTCTGTACATCAGGGCTGCTGGACTCATACTTGAGATCCACATGATTTTCTCCCCTTTTTATAGGAAATATCGGTTATCCGCTCATGTCCTTCTACATACTCTAGACATACTCCAGACATCCTAAATATACGAGATACATCCCAGATACAAACGTTTTGTCCGTTTTTAATCCTTTATATATGAGATGCATACGCTTACATTCCTTTCCTATTCCGTGCTACTAACGCTGTGTGGACGGTTCCATGTACTTTTGTTTCCTCCCTCTTTCTGTTTTCAGCTGCAGCGGATGTGAGTCAGGGGATGGACAGAGGATGCAGAAAGGATACACGCGGACGTTTAATGGATGATAATGGACATAGAACGTTTGTTGCCCATATATGTCACGGATGTACATTGTACATGGCGGAAAGTTCATCCGTTTCAAGAAAGTTTTGTTGCAGCTCAAAACTTCTTGCACGATGAAATCTCAGTGCACGGATGCTCGACAGATTAGAGCGTATGAAACACGTATGCAATGAGTACACAATGGATGCATAGCGTTTTCCAATGGATGGCAAGCTTTTTTGTCCGTTTTACATCCTTTTGCATCCATAAGTGCAGTGGGACCGGGCCTTTAGTGATAATGATTAGCACTCAGCGAATGTTAGCCTTCAAATAGCCAACCATAATTTCCTATGCCTGTTCTCAAATACAAGAGAATTCCAACTGTTTACCAGATAATCTTTATTTTACCAGCTACTCAATTTCATTAGCACCAATAGAATTATTTTTAATGTGTGAATTGACATGGCTAGGTCTGTATCTTTGAATGTGAAGAGTTCATCAAATACATCAGCTCCCCTTCCTGTGCATTTATTTCTTCCACCATCTTCATTACTTTTCTCCATTCGCAGTGTGGTTGCTATTAATGCTTTGAGCAATAGTGTCAGAGGTTCTGCAGTATTCAGCAGGTTCTGACCAGTTCTGGAGAACTGGTAGTGGAAATTTTGAGTGGGTCAGAGAACTGGCAAATACCACCTCTGACTAGCCCCACCCCTATCTATTCTCTGCCTACCAAGTCCCAGCATTTGGGACTTCTTTTATTGCCCTGCACAGGAGAACAGAGCTGGAAATCAGCTTGGTGGGGTGGGGAGGGAATGGAGATTTTGCAGTATCCTTCCCTTGCCATGCACCACGCCCACCAAGCCATGCCATGCCACATCCACCTAGTCATTCCCACAGAACCGGTAGTAAAAAAAAATTGAATCTCACCACTGAATAGAGTCCTCTTTAGGCTATAGGAAAGAGATCTGTCTCTCTGTCTTTGAGCTGAAACAAATTGCTGTAATCATAGACTTGGGCTGACCAGGTAAATAACAACAATGATAAAGCGCATTGGAAAAATGCCTAAAGGACAGTGAAGAATATATGCTGCAGATAGTATACCACTGAGGCTTACTGAATACTTGAGAGACCAAACTGGAATATAAGAAAGGTCAACTGAAAATAGCAAAGAGACATGGTAAGGCAAAGGATTACATGGCCAGTACATTTTTAAAAAATAGAAGGCCAAGCTGATATTAACCAAATGCGGCAATGACTAAAAGCAAGAAAGTTGAAGAAAGAGACAAAGGGACTAATTCTGCCTCTATAAGACCAAGCCTTAAGAAGTAATGCACACAAAGCCAGAACTGAAAATTGACAACAAGAGAGAGCAATTGCCATCTCTGCAAAAACATTGAAGAAACACTGGACCACCTAGTTAGCTGCAAGAAGATTGTACAGGGTGACTACAAATAATAGCTTGACCAAGTTGCAGCAATGATGCATTGGGAGATCTGGAAGAAATACTATTTGCCTGCAAGCAACAACTGATAAGACCACAAAATAAACAAAGTAACAGCAAATGAAGAAGCTAAAATGCTCTGGGGCTTTAACATTCAAACATATAAGCACATGCAACATAAATTCCCCCAGACTTAACAACTGCCAAAAATCCCTCCCCCCAAAAAAGACTGAATAGTGGACATGGCACTACCCAGAGATAACTGAAGAGAAGAGAAAGAACTGGAGAAAATTACAAAATACAAAGACCTGCAAATAGGAGTAGACTGACTGTGTCAAAAGAAAACAAAAATAGTGCCAAATAGTAATAACTATTAGAGAAGGAAGGAAAACCTTTTTTTCTACCTAAATATTCATACTAAGTACTGAAAATGTTTATTTTTAGATGGAAAATAGGAAAATAGGACTATGAAATAACAGGTAAGAGATAATCAGAGTTGGAAGGGACCTTGTAGGTCATCTATTCCAACCCCCTACCCAAGCAGGAGACCATACACCATTTCTGACAAATGGCAGTCCAATCTCTTCTTGAAAGTCTCAAGTGATGGCGCTTCCACAACTTCTGAGGGCAAGCTGGTTCCATTGGTTGATTGTTCTCACTGTCAGAAAGTTTCTCCTTATTTCCGGTTAAATCCCTCCTTGTTCAGTTTCCATCCATTATTCCTTGTCTGGCCTTTGGGTGCTCTAGAAAATAGCTTGACCCCTTCCTCTCTGTGGCAGCCCCTCAAATATTGGAAGACTTACTATCATGTCTCCCCTGATCCTTCTCTTCACTAAACTAACCATGCCCAGTTCCTGTAACCATTCTTCATATGTTTAGTCTCCAGTCCTTCTAATCATTCCTGGTTGCTCTTCTCTGTACTTTTTCTAGAGTCTCAACATCTTTTTTATAATGTGGTGCACCAAACTGTTGTAGTATTCTAGATAAGGTCTTACTAAGACTTTATAGAGTAGTATAGTACCTCACTTGATTTTGATTGTTATCGATTGCAATTTAGGATTGCATTAGGCTTTTTTTGACTGCTTGCTGCACACTGCTGGCTCATATTTAGCTGGTTGTCCACTAAGACTCCAAGATCCCTCTCACAGTTAGCTGCTATTGGAGCCTGGGGTCTCCCAGTCTATATGCGTACTTTTAGTTTTTCTTGCCTAAGTGTAGGACTTTACTTTTCTCTACACTGAATTTCAATTTTGTTAGTATATGGCCCAGTGTTCAGACTAGTGGTCCCCAACTTTTTGTACCTAGGGACCAGTTTCACGAGAACACTTTTTCAAGGACCAGCAAAATCAATTTTCTTCCCCAATAGGTAATAGGGCTTCTTTACTATTTCTTTACTAAAAACATATTTTTATGTATATTTTAATCATGATTATTCATTCTTTGCGGCCTGGTACAAAATGATCCATGGACAGGTACTAGTCCAGGGCCTGGTGGTTGGGGGCCCCTGTTCTAGACTGTCAAGATCCATCTGGGACTTGAGCCTATCTTCTTGGGTGTTAGCTATTCCTGCCAGCTTCGTATCATCTGCAAATTTGGTAAATTCCCCTTCTATTCCCTCATCTAAGTTGTTGATGAAGATATTGAAGAATACTGGGCCTAAGACAGAACCTTGTGTCAACCCACTACTTACTTCCCTCCATGTAGACTTAGACCCATTAAGGACTACTCATTGATATTCACTGAAGTTGCTTTGTGAATTATATAACCTGGTATAATTACTTTCCAGTCGTCTGTTGTTGCCTAAAATGGCAATTTACTTGAGATGAGATCTGGCGAATGGTGAAAATCTAGTGCCCAAATAGCCATTCCCTTTCTCTTTCTTTCCTTGCTTTATCCTCTTGTTTTTATTAAACAATGTACTTGCAGCAAGTGTTGAGGGTTGATGGTCTATAATGGGCATGGGAAGCCAAAGAAGCATAGCAACAAAATAGAAATAAGAATCAATCACATTGTTTTCAAATGGTGTTAAAATATTAGATAAAGAGAAGTGTAGAGAAGAAATGTTCAGGTCATGTGGGCTTTACCTTTGTTACTATTTTCTGTCAAACCCTCTATTTTCTGTTTCACACATATGGTTTGAAATCATGTAATGTTTCACTACCCTTCCTCAAATGCCATCAAATGACAGATATATCAGTTATTGAAAATAAAGTTTAGAAAGGGCTGAATAGAATAGGGATATAAAGTTTATGAACAGATGGAAGGAAAAATAGCAAAGAGAAAAATCAGAACTACAAGAATTGGGGATATTTCAGATGCATTGCCAATGTCTATTATCAAACATTTCTTCCCCAGACTTTTCTTCAGTCCTAGCATATGTTTCCTTGCTGTGGAATCTTTGATATCAAAAGTTGTACTTGCTTTCTTTCTTGCTGAAGGGACATTCAGAAAGACAGAATTCTCCCTAACCTGATTGGTATGTTTTACCTTTGGAAGTTTGCTTTTTTTATTGATGTTTAACCTTACTGATGTTTAACCTCATTTATTATCTGCCTCCAGATCTCTTTCTCTTGCTCGCACACATCTATTCTCTCTCTCTCTCTCTCTCTCTCTCTCTCTCTCTCCCTCTCCCTCACNTCTCTCTCTCTCTCTCTCTCTCTCTCTCTCTCTCCCTCTCCCTCACCCTCCCTCTGTCTCTGTCTCTGTCTCTGTTTCTGTCTCTGTCTTTGTCTCTCTCTTTCTCTCTCTCTCTCTCTCTCTCCCCCCACCCTCTGGTGTGTGTGTGAGAGAGAGAGAGAGAGGGAGAGAGAGAGACAGAGAGAGACAGAGACAACAGAGGGAAGGCAATGGCAAACTAATTCTGTATTGTTGCCAAGAAAATTATAGGAGTGAACTCAGTATGAATCAAGCAAGAGGGGAAGCTTACAGGACAATCTGATATTTTGATCAATCACTGTTTGGTAATTGGTTATGTTCCCTTGGCTGCCATTTTGAGGAATGTTCTCAGAATGTTCTGAAATTCCAAATGTACCCATTAGCTGCAAAATGCTAATATATAAGAAGTAAATTATGGTATGAGAAAAGCATGTTGCTCAGCTTTCAAGATATATTTTCCATAATTAAAAATTTGTGAGATCTGGAAAAGACAGCAGTTGGAGGCAAGGAGAGCAAGAGCTTAACAAGAGAGCAGGAAGAAGGCTCCCCCAAAAATTTAATCAGCCATAATGGAAAAAAATCCCTCATAGATGAATTCCATAGTGCTCAAATTGTATAATAGGGGAAATAGAATGAGCAGGGCATATAATTTAATTTTTCAAAAACCATCACCTTTAGTACACTTTAGTCATCTACTTTGGTCATCTACTCTTACTCATTGTTCAATGAGTTGCCAATGATGATAGTTAGATTAGTAAGAAACACTTTAAGAGATTCAGAGGAAAAGACTAGGAAAGAACATAACTGAAATTGAAAACAGGAAATCATCTGCTGGAAGACGGAAGAGAATGCTGCTTTATAATTCCTCCTTTTCCCATCCCAAAATGTTTGATAAGCAGCATAGCTAAAATGTGTTTTAAAATATTCAAGGTAGAAAGTAAGATCTTTATGTTCTGGATTGAAATTAAAAAAATATACAGCCAGGGAAGTTATGAATACCACACTGTCCCTCAAGCCAACATCAGCAATCAGATATCAAGAAGATAGGCATTTTGTAAATACTTGAGGGCAAAAGACAGACATGTTGCTTATACAAGTAACAGCAGTTTGTTCTGCCTCCAAGATTTAGATAGGCAATACAGCAATTATAGATGAATCCCTCTGAAATTCTCCCCCTTCCCTCTACTGTTCTCCTTCACTAAAGGATGCTTTACTGGCTGACCAATCATAAATTTTTGGGAATGTGCACTTAACTACCAATGGGCTGCACATATAACAGTGGCAAATGTTCTTAGATTAGACCTTATTTGTTCCTGACAGGGCAATTTCCCATTTAGAAATATACATATACAAATCATTTTACAATGTTTTCATAATTTTAATTGCTTTAATCATATTTATTTAAATGACTTTATTGGGTTTTTTTTAAACTTTTGAACTACCTAGAGTCACATTACTGACTTGGACAGCTACATAAATTAAAATACATAAATATGGTGCAACATGAAAAATAAAAAGAAATAAAATGAAATTTTTAAAAATGTACTATTTAAGCTGATTGGCTGGTGTCAGTTCTGCCCAGATTCCTTTGTTTGGGCAACAATGTTGGAGGAGAAAGAATGAGAGAGAAGAATTTTAAAAAGCATATGCTCTGTGATAATAAAATGGTTTTAAACATGGTTTTATATGTTTTATTGTTTTCATTTGTATTTCATTCATTGATGCTGTTTTTAACTGTTGTGAGCCACCCAGAGTCATATATATGAGTTGGTGGCTATATAAATTTAATGAATGAATGAATGAATTTGCACTCTGACATGGTGGTGATTCTATCTAAACTCAGTTGAGTGACAGTTAGAATGGGGTGAACAAATGAAAGGGATTACTACACTGTTAGATTGATGAAGACATTGGCCTGATTTATTACTTTATTCATTAAATATATTATGAATTTAGAAACCCCACCCATCTCACTCATACAGCAATTCTTGATCTTGATTGAGTGCTGTTATCCGGCATTGGGTTTTGGGGAAGATGAGAGCATAAATTAATCAAAATCAAATCTACACAAATGGGTATCAATAATATTGTGATTTTAAGATTAACCTAAAAGAAATTGCTACATCTTTTTTGGTTAAACAAAAAAATAGAGAGTTTAAAGCTTGATCAGGAAATCATTATTTTTGGAGCTGAAACTTCAGAACTTGATAGATCTATCAGAGTTATGGGATCTTTATAAAAGAAAGTTTATAACTTGCTTCTGAACCATTTATATCACATGCTACTCTGTTCAATATACAGTTGCTAAAATCCAGAATATACTAATCCAACAGAGATGTTAATATTGCAGTGTTTGTTCAAGCACAGCTCGTAAAGATGTGTGGTTTCTGACCAAAAGAGCAAAACTACATTGGTAGACTTTTTCCCATCTGTTTTCTGATTATTTTTTCATTCAGAATTTGTTGAAAGAAACATTCTTTTGCAATTTTGTCTAGGTCATCAACATAGTGACTCTAGTAAGGCTTGAATTAGCAGCTAAATGTATTAATCCAGGGCACCAAAAAAAAAAAAGGTTTCATCGCAGCTTTTTCCTCTAGATGACCCCATGTTAAAGTTCTGTCATATCTATGATAATCATTATATATGCAAGTCATCACATTATGACGTTGAATAAAGGTGTGGACAGGACCTTAGGTTGCATTCCAAAGGGAAGGGGCAAATAGATTATAATCATAGAATCTGTAAATAGAGTATTTATCATTAGAAGCAATAATGACTGATGCATAATAATGATGATAAATGCAGCAATTAATATTGCATAGGTGAGACTGAGAATTAAATTATTTGAAACTTTCAATTCAGTCTTTCAAACATATACTACAGTTTAAAAACAAACAAACAAGCTGAATTCTTTATTAGTAGTTATACTGAACTAGAACAGATCTGGCAAGGCAATTTGGTATTCTTACACATTTATAATAGCAACTAAGAGACTCTCTTCCTTTTGATAGTTAAACCCTACATTGATTATTTTACATGCACTATGAAGTAAAAATACACATTTCTGTTTTTTGAGAAAAATCAGTATAGCCTCAGAATAGTCAGTTAACTAGCCCCATTGTGGAAAGTTAGAGTTGATAATTTCTTCCTTGATAGTGTAGAGTTAAATTCTTTCCATCAGTAGGTTTCCTGAATATTACTAGTCAGTTCTTCTTACTCATAACTGATGTAGTTGAAAATGTAGGGTCAACCACTTGGTAATTTTTTGATCTGGTGTGAAGATCTCTGGCATCAGAAATGAAATAATATTGGCTAGAAAAAAAATCATTAAGGTTTCTTTAAAACAATGGTTTTTAGCAAGTTTTCTCTAAAATCATAGCAATAGTACTTAGATTTATATACCACTTCATAGTGCTTTGCAGCCCTCTCTAAGTGGTTTTACATATTGTCCCCAACAATCTGGGTCCTCATTTTACCCACCTCAGAAAGATGGAAGGTTGAGTCAACCTTGAGCCTGGTGGGATTTAAACTGCCAAATTGCAGGCAGCTGATAGTCAGCAGAAGTGGTCTGCAGTACAGCACTCTAACCATTGTGCCACCAAGGCTCAAAATCATTACTTCTCAAAATTCCACATTACTTTTTTCAAGAATTCTAAAAAAAAAAAAGCACTAGCATTTAGACTTATATGCCCCTTCACAGTGCTTTTTCAGCCCTCTCTAAGTGGTTTACAGAGTCATCATATTGTCCCCAACAAGCTAGGCCTTCATTTTACTAACCCTAGAAAGAAGGAAGGCTGAATCAGCCTTGTGCTGGGGAGGATCAAACTCTTAGCAATGAGCTGAATTAGACTGCAATATTGCATTCTAACTACTGTGCCACCACTGCTCTTTTATGTTAGATGTAAATATCTAAAATAACTTGTGTGAAGTTAAATGCAATTGTTTATAAATATGTTGCACAGGAACAATTTTAAATAGACCTCCTCCATTACTATTTTGTCACTAGGAACATCAATTTTTCAGCATTACTAGTCCATTTGAACTAGTTTTAGCTATCATTTGTTAATAATTAAATCAATTAATAATCACATTATGTCATGAATTTGTTTAATGGGGTTGAGCACCATTAAGCCTAAGTCACTTATCTTTCATTTGCAGCCATGAAACACTTAATGGGCAATTTATATCCATGTTATGATTACCTTTTTATTGTTTGAGAAAAAAAAGTTAACCCGTCTAAAATAGAAAGTAACTTATGTCAATAAATCTAAGCACATGTAGAATATCTAGGAAGTTTAAAGAGATATCATTCTGTTCAGAAAAAAAATACATTTCATATGCACAAAACAAAGAAACTAACAAAGCACTCATTCATTAGGATTGCTATATTGCCACTAATATGGTCTCTTGACTGTGTTTAGTACATTCTGATTCACTTACTCAGTACTTACACCTCTCAAAATGAATTAGCCACAATTTAAAGTGGTACAGATTGACATCAATGGGTCAAGTATGGGATCAGAAGCTAAGAGGATTCCTTTACGTTCTAAAGTTTTCTACAAATGGTTGATTTAGCAATTGTAGAACAATTGTACAAGCAATTGTAGAACAAGTTGTCTCAAAATAATCATGATTAACTAAAATACTGGCAGCCAAGATGATACAAGGAAATATCTTTGAAATGATGACCCACAGAAATGCAGGTAGTCTAGTATATAACCAAACTACTTCACACTTAATGCTAAATTGTGATTATTAAATCATGATTTGTGGAATAAATCACAGTTACCTGGGTTCATCCAACATGCTTAGTCAACAACGATTTGATATTAACCATTATGTATCTAATCCATTCAGGCAAAAGCAAAGCTATTTTTTTTACTTCATCCAATATGTAGACTAGGCTACCCGGCAGATGTACAGTACTTCCAAGTTTCAGAAACAGCTTGTGAGCTTGATATTTTGTATAATACCTTTTAAGGCATGTTGGTAAAGGCTTGTGGGCCCAGCTCTTGGGCTTTTCTGCAGTGCTCAATTAAAAGCATAGTCCTTTTTGTCTTTTCCTCAAAAGCCAATGACAAGTAGGTCTCTGGGAGCTCATCATATGAAGTCAATTTATGATGCCAGAAATTAAAGGGCTGCACCATCAAGGATGCTGGAAAGGATTAATTTTTAGAGAAAGCTCAAGCTTTTGAACTTGGACAGGTTATTCTCCTAGGTCTCTAACTGAAGATGGAATTTATATCAGCTCAATAGAGAAGTTAATTTTATTTGAAAGAAAAGCAGTACCAAGGGATTGGGAATGAAGTAAATGCAATCCTAAAACAAGGATGAGCATGATGTCAAGGACTTGAAGATAAGCAGTAAAATTTACTTTTGACAGTAAGGAAGATCTTGGAGTCATTAGTGAAAGATGAGATCACCAAACATCTGGAAAAATGAGCTGATATAAAGTAGTGGGTATGGGGTTTGGAAGCAGAAATGTTATTTGACAAATCTGATGGAAATTTCTAAGGACATAAAGAAGAAAATCAGCAAGGTTAATATATTGAGAGTAGTCTCCTCAGGTTTCACAGAGATATTCAGCAAGCTAAGAAAAAGCAAACTGATACATATTACTATTTCATTGTGTTGGAAAAGCATACAAATTAGGGAAGCATAAACTAATTAACAGTTCTCAATGGTCATGCATGATGGACCAGGTAATGGTGGTATATTATCCTATTATTATTTAGACCATTATTATTAAGTCTTGCTAGTAATCAGCAATATTGCCCACCATATATTTGCTTTTTAAAGAAGACATTCCATCCAGGTAGGCACTGAGAAAGAAAAAAATATAAAACTGAATTGAGTATTAACTGCATATAATAGCCAGAGTCAAATTGTCTTTTGAGTTCAGATTGATTCCAAGTAACTTCATTGCTATGTCCATGTCATTTCTCAACAACAAGAAAGAAATGGTTTGCTGCTATCATTTCTGGGAAATGCCTCCCTTGGCTTTCCTGGTATATTCTTTCCTGCCTGACTAGTTGAGATAATGAATGTGATTCTGGAGATGATTTCTAAATATTCACTTCTACTAATCATACTGTCAACCCTAGTACACTAAAGAGATACCATCAGTGGCGAGATTCAATTTTTTTTACTACCGGTTCTGTGGGTGTGGCTTGGTGGGCACGGCAGGGGAAAGATACTGTAAAATCTCCATTCCCTCACTACTCCTGGGGGAAGGTTACTGCAAAATCCTGTTCCCTCCCCAACCCACTAACCTGCTTTCTGGCTCCGTTCTCCTGTGCAGGGCAACAAAAGAAGACCCAGCAATCAGCTGGGATTCGGGAGGCAGAGAATAGATGGGGGTGGGGCCAGTCAGAGGTGATATTTGCCAGTTCTCTGAACTACTCAAAACTTCCTCTAGTAGTTCTCCAGAATTGGTCAGAACCTGCTGAATACCACATCTGGCTACCATGCAAACCTTTATTAGAATATAAAAGCAACAGAATGTTGCAGGTCTGGATGTGTTTCCCTCTCTCTCTCACTTTATCTTCATGTGAACTCTGAGGCCTTTTCTCAAATTAGTTTCTTGGAGATATTAGTCACCTGATATTTGCCTTGGTGACAGTCCTCCCACTGTTCTTCAAGGCCATTGCCTGTACTCTTTAACAGTGGCCCCAAACATTTTTGACTTGGCAGCCTGCCTGGTAGGGAGAGAGAGGGGATAGTTCCTTGTGAGTGGCAGGTAGGCATATATGAATTCGCACAGCTCCATTTGTGTGAGCGGCGGGCTTGCATGTGAGCACAAGCGGTCACCGCTCGTGCAAAGAAAGCTTTGCATGTGAGGGAAAGGGGCTGCCGCTCACTTGCAGCCTGCATAGCTTGCCACAGTCAGTAGTGGCCCAGGGGCTGGGGACTCTGGTTTTTAAGATTACTTCAAGTGCCCTTACAATGGATACCCTAAATGCAGTTGCATGCCAAGGCTTGGCTTATAAAACAGTCTAGTATTAAACATTTATTACTGATTTGACTATTTCTTAAGCCAAGTTGGCTATACTATCCCTATTGCCTTAGTGCCCACAACTCTTTCCTCTCATTTTCTCCTTCCATTGCTGCTATTTCACCACTTCCTTTACTCTATGACCCATTGGCTATTGATAAAATATGACTACTAAAAGAGGTACTTAGACTTTGAGAATGCCTGCTAATTGTTAAGAAAGGATGTTACATTAAACCCTCTCAGAACAGCTGCTAAGAAATCCATTCTGGTACTGCATCAATTCGATATCTAGCTAAGAGGTCTCTATGGCTGACCACAGGGAGTTTTAAGGGCTAGTGTCAAGCAAGTTTGCTAATGCTCACAGCCTGAGCCATATGTTAAGCATCCAGGTTGTGTCACTGTATAAGGATTCATGAACTGGACTAGACATGGCAAAAAATCAGTCAATGGGGACTGTCTGGTGACTGAGACAGCTTGGAGGCTGGGTGTGGCTTAACTGTTCTGCATATAAAAAGAGTTCTAGTGCTGCTTCTTGTACTTTCTACTTCTTCTCTCTACCACATCACAAGAGCTGCATGGGTATTGTATACATCAGTGGCAAACCGTGAGCACTACAGCTGGGCCTTCACCTTAGCCCTCACTCTGAAACGCAGAGCTGGGGAAGTTTTCTCTGTATGAGGCAAACTTCTTGGGGTCCAGAAGGGCAAG
>BHFT01002077.1:0-14945 GCA_004320025.1 Laticauda laticaudata | reverse complement strand
TGCCTGCCGTTTTCATCCTCTCTATCCGTCCGCATCCGTCTACTGACATTTCATCCGCCTCAAAGGTTTTTTTTGAGCTGCCCTCAAAACTTTTGAAGCGGAAATGTATCCAACGCATCCATTCTGCATCCGCTAGCATACGGGGGACATCCGTTTCTGCTCTGTTGTCACCGTTATGGCATCCGGCTATATCCGCTAGGCATCCGCTGCCACATCCCGCGGCAACTCAAATCCGCTCCAGCAGTAAATGACGCAGGGAGGAAGTGGAACGGACCCCCGTGGAATGGACGTGCAGCATTTTAGTAGCCACGGACGAGAAAGGATGAAAGCAGATGCAGCTCGCAAACAAAAGCATAAAATGGAAAAGAGTGTTCGCAAGGGGACCTACCACTCTCATCTGCTTCCGTCGCATTAAGCTTCCATTCCCACATCTGCTTTCCATCCGCCTGCGTCCTCCCCCCGTCTGGTTTTCCTTTCCGTGTTATCCGCTCTGGTTATGCAATTTTTGGCCCCTTTTGAGACCGGATAAAACAACGGATGCAACATTTTCTCGTCCGCTGTGTCCTTTTTAACAAAACATTTTGCATCCGTCGGCCAGTGTGACATGGCCTTTAAATCAAGAGGTGAGGAACTTATCTTAAAACCTTAAAATTCAATGTGACAAATGTTGCAAGTCTGGTTAACCTTGGGAGACAAACTTCCAGTAGTAACCAATTACTACTGAATTACTACAACCAGAGTGATTATACAGTATTTGTGTGTTTGTAGTACAGAACGGATGCATCGCGTTAACCAACGGATGGCAAGTGTTTCTCTCCGTTTTACATCCTCTTCCCATCCATTGGTGCAGTGTGACATGGGCTTTAGTTTAGGTATTTCGAAGAAGTTGGGCCATTTATGGTAATTGAATTAAGAGAAACAGATGCTGAAAACAATTTGCTCTCTAAAGGGACAGGGTAAAAATATTCAGCTAGGAATTAGACTGTTGCACTGTCATTTTAGTTTATTGTAATTTTACTGTCATTTTAGCCTATTGGTGATGTGTTTCAGGTTTACCTATTTTTTTTAATTTTCTAGCACAAACTGAAAGGTGCATTTACCTGTTACCCAATCCCTAGGATGAATATTTATCCATTCTTCAAGTTGATCATGAAATACTTGTTAAAAGTACTTTTATTGACGTTCTAGCAGTCTGCAATATTAAATTGCAACATTTCCCATTTCTCAGGAAGAATTTGCCAATTCCACAGTGTGACCTCCCTGGAGAATTCTCTTTCAGAATTTCCTTTTTAAATTGCCAGACTTAGCTTTCTAACCGAATATCTCTATAAGTTATCTTTGTCAGCAGTATTTGCAGTTTAATATTTAAAATATTTAAAGCATAGGATTACATTATATCTTTCCTTCTTTTAAAATAAAATCTGATTAGATTATCTCTGGTAGGTTGATCTATCACCTAAGACTGACACATACAACCATACACATCTACATTAAAGGGCTAGGGGACTGCACAATTGAAATTATCTCCTTTTTTGTACATTTATTTGTTTATTTTTGTCAGGTGGGCAGCATAAACTCTCTCTCTTGGGTGGAGGATGCCAGGGAAAAAAGATAAGTGATAGTAGCAGGAACTACCCAACCTTAATTCCAATGCCAAAGATAGAGGTGTGGGAATTCACTACACTAATATAGTTAAAGTCCATTCCAAGTTCCAAGTTAATAAGATTCAGTATTATTCGCAAAGAATTTTCAGAACCATTCAAAGGTCAAGTTTTTCAGAAAGTCTGTACAGTTTCTTCTATACATGATTGTTTCTAGGCAACACATCTTGCTTCCACACGAATGCAGAACTATAGGAACTAGACTTCTCGGGAGCTACCAGATATGATTCCCAGGTCAACCACTATCCCTAAAAAGTACTTCTCACAAATTTATCAGTCTTTTTTATCCTTGGTGATGATCTTGACATACACATGGACTTGAACTTTGTTTATCTGTTGACTACAGGATTCGATGTAAAGGGGCAGCAAAGGATTGGTCTGCCAAAATCTTAGTATGACATCCTGAGACCTAGATCAGGTTCATCACACCCTTTACCCAACTGGTATTTTCTTTCAACTCAAAGGAATGAGCAACAGGACTTCTCCAAAAGGGCCTTGAGCTTCTGTAGAATATAAATACCCTTGTTTGATCATGCTGCTAAAGGTTCATTGCCTGACTTCTCCAAACATCTATTTATGATACATTAAAAATTGTCATCTTACTCTATTCTTTGATGATATATGTTCCCGGAAAGTTATCAAATATGATAAGGAAGGAAGTGCATAACTGTGCAATTAATAATGCTTTTGCTTACTTTTTAATGCTCTTCAGAAGTACCAAGTGTCTTCAAAAAGTACATATTATGGCAGTCAAGTTGTGATGAAGAACTGTTGTTTAATAATCTGAGCATGGTATTGAACAATGTATCTTATGGTATCTGAGCAAATCTATTTCCAAATGCAATTCAAGGCATCGTTATTAATTTATATATAGTTCTTTCTGTGTTTACCGTATTCTTATTTATTCTGTTTTATTGCATTATTATGTTTATCTTAATTATATTGTATATTGCATTGGTGGTTACCATAACCAAAATAAACCATACGTTTTTGAATACAAAAATATAAATATTTTATAGTTTTATTGTTGAGTACATCTAAATGTTTTATTGTGGAACAGAAAATGTGAAAGAATATGCAAAATGTTGGATGAAAAATCATATGTGATGTGACTAACAGGCGCATCTATTTTCTCTCTCCAAACACATTTGTTTTCAGAACATGTATCAACTTTCTTGATTTCATTGTTTTCAGAATGTAAGACTCACATTGCAAGAATAATGTGAAGAGTTTGATCTATATGCTAATTTGTTTTGTACATCTTGGAAGTTTCGTGCTCAATATCACTTGGATTTCATTTTGCAAAGTAAAATTTTCTTTTTTGTAATGACCTTTGATTCAACAAATAAAATATTTACCGACAAAGAGAAGGTCTGCTGTTTTGGGAATCTCAAGCTGCTGATAATGTAGCTGCATAGTGTGTTTTAAAAAATTACTGTCTCAGATACTTTTGTATAACTTCGTCTATTAAGGATACAGTAAGTAATGGATTCTTCTGCAACGTAACAAAGTTCAGAATCTAGTGGGAATATACAAATCCTTCAAAATATTATTTTATAATGTGTGGGGATGTGCACAAATTAACCTGGAAATAAGGAGAAACTTTCTGACAGTGAGAACAATCAACCAATGGAACAGCTTGCCCTCAGAAGTTGTGGGAGTATCATCACTTGAGACTTTCAAAAAGAAATTGGACTGCCATTTGTCAGAAATGGTGTAGGGTCTCCCGCTTGGGCAGAGGGTTGGACTAGAGGTCCAACCCAAGGTCCCTTCCAACTCTTATTATCTGTTATCTGTTATCTCTTTTTGACTCATTAAGGGAGTTGCATCTTTTAATGTTCTGAAATATCAGTTAGTCAGCCAGGATTTCTTTTGCCCTTCCACACCTTTCACACCTCTTTCAAGATATTTGCATAGTCCTAGTACTGAGCTGCTTCACTAGGTCATCTCAGATATGATCTGCAGAACATGGTTTCAATAGTTTCAAGGTCACAAAATAGTTGGTACCAGATTAAGTTCATGAAAAGATGGATCACTTATGTCTTCTGGCATGGGCATGAGGGGAAGGGGGAGTAATGAAATGTGTGTTGTAATGTCCAACGCAAATCTCATGGTTTATGCTTTGGTCCCTGCCATTGGGACACAAGTTCAAAAACATTTTGTCACTTTTTTATTTTTGTGTAGTTGCCTATAGCCAAAGATTCACTTAGATTCATTTAGTGTCTCAGATCTGGGAAGTTCACAAGAACAACTAGAGAACAATAGCGCTGGTCCACTTTAGCTTTCCAGTGACTAGAATTAAGACATACCATATTTATGTGTTTAGGAGACACTGTATTCTACACTCATCACAATCAGTCTCTGTGGGTCACTTTTATATGAATCATGCCACAAAGATAACACGAGTGATATATAACAGAAAGAAATACATATTGTTCATGAAAAATCCAGTGCTCGAGTGATAAATGATTGGAAAACTAAACACATCTAAAGCAGGCAGGAGATCTTACAATATTAAGCAATTATTGAGAAGACTGAAGAGCAGTGTCTGGTGTTCCTGAGAGAAAACATGTGATTTGTAGCATAATTCTATTCTTAATAGGATAGATAACAATGATCTGGCACAAAATGAAAAGAAACAATGAGGTGAACAATCTAGGTAGAGGTCTATGGAGAAAGCTACAGTCACTCTAATGGAGTGTAGACAATTTTCTTTAAGCCCCTGTCACACTGCACCAACGGATGCAAAGAGGATGTAAAACGGACAAAAAAGCTTGCCATCCGGCCGTTTGTTTAATGCGATGTACTCAGCTGCTCCGTTTTGCTTCGTCTCTCTGAGTCGCGGTCCAGCTCGCCGTCTATTGACGTTTCATTCCGCTCACGAAAGTTTTGAGCTGCCCCAAAACTTTTTCGCTGTTGTGATAATTGTTATCCCTAATTTCTCGTTGCCCACTCTGCATCTGCTACGCATGCCGCTATCGCATCCGTCTCTCATCCGATTATGCGAATCCACTATATCCGCTAGCATCCGCTGCGGCATTCCCACCGCAACTCGCATCCACTCGAAAGTGACGCCAGGGAGGAACGGGATAAGGATGCGGAACGGATGCAGAGAATGGGATCGATATAGCGGGAAAACAAGAGCGTTTTAAAATGGAAGAAAACGTTTGCAGAGGGGGAAGACCTATCTACGGATATTAAGAGGTGTCTACAGGATTGCCTAGGAGAGTGCCTAGAGGAGTGCAATAGAGCACCGTAATACTGGCCTAAAAAGGAGGGAGCAACACATCTGGATCTCAACCTTTCGAACAGCGAGCCCTGCGCGTACGAACCGCTCTGGCCGCCGTGGCTCAGTCTGCGCTCTTTCCTCTTCCACAGCATCCAGTCATGTCCGCACGGTGGATTATAACAACATCTTTTCGGCGAGCCACCAGTCCTTCTGGCAACAGTAGCGAAGCCATCTACAGGCTCTTGTGAAACCTTTACTTAGGGGAAGAAAAGTAGCGGCGGCCAAGAGTGTCTGGGTACGAAGATGGTTTCACCACGAAGAGGCAGAGGACGGACGGTACAACAGCGTGATGTGGAAGCGTCAGGAGCGAAGACACTCGTGGCATGTCCAGAACTTCATGACGGGATCGCCTCCAGCCATGTTCGACGAAAGTTGTTGCAGCGCCCTGACAGCCCAGGTTGACAAAGACAAACACCAACTTCTGAGCGCACCTGGAACCTGGGCTTCAAGGTGGCTACTGACTCTTGCGCCACCTGAGCCTCAGACCACCTACAGGAGGCATCGCGTAATTGTGCTGGAGGGCCACAAAGCACCATCAAGCATTGGTGGTCAGCAGAAGGTGGTGCAGGCCCATCATTCGAAGAATACTGGAGGGAGGCTCCTCGCAGTGTGCCGCCTCCACTGAAGAAGGATGGAGAAGAGATTGCGTGATAGCAATGGGATGCAGGAGTGGATACACTTCTACCCGCACACCTATTTGGAGCCATAGATGGCGAATGGAGCGTGTGGCGCTGCTAAAGGTGCAGCCAAGTCGGTCCAGCTTATTTCAACTAACAGAGGGCTTCTTTCGAGGCAGTGGATCCTCTTTCGCCATGGTCGATGCATGACTACAAGTTTCATGTCCATGCGGAGGTGCGATGTCAGCAGCGGGCTCATCTTTCAGATGAGCCCAGGTATGCAAACGCCAGTCACCTGCAAGGACGGAGGCTGGATACGCAACTCATCGTGGGCTCTCACAGAGATCGCAGAACCTCTGCCAACGACAAGCAAGCATCGCGTGCCCTATTCATCATGGGGGATGACGGGCCTTCGGTCGACTCTACAAACCGTACCGTCATTGAAGGCCCTGACACCTCCAAATACGTCCACCGCATGAAGAGAGGACTTCAACTAGCAGGCTGGTTCAAGGGCAAGGCAGGATGGTGGAGAATGCATCTTGGCATCCTGGCCAACAGGTTCATGTACTTTTCTCACCACCAATGCAGCATCACCAGAGACTGTGAGGAGCAATCGGGAAGCTTGCTGATCCTGCAACAATCTCATGCGCACCACTACCCATTGTGGACAGTAATAGACTTGTTGGATGTCAACAAAAGGGAAATGGGGACATGGAGCCTGGGGAATGGAGGCAAGGGCCGAACCCTGATAAGACACTCGGATCGTGCAAGGCCCCAACAGAGCCTCATGTGAAAGGGAAGAAGCAGTAGCAACCTCCTGAACACATTGTGCAACTCCGCCAGCTGGAGCGTGTGGAGTGGCGAAGACAGGATGATAGATGCCTTAATGGATGCTTCCTTGCAGCCTGTCTCGATCACGACGGAGTGAGATTGGGCCATGTATGTTGAGTGGCCCTACAATGACCAGGGGCAATTTTAAAGAGTTTGTGTTTATGTTGACATGTTGTGGATGATTGATTATATTGTTATTTGATAATAAAGGGCCATAGGTGTGGGCCCTGGGAGGCGTGGCCCATCAGTCCCACTATGGCTTGCACTGAGTTTATCTATTCCCACACAGCTATTAACCCTCCCAAGGTACCTGCCCATACCACTGCTATCTTAACACATTCCACAAGCCATGCAAAGCTGTAAACCATTTCTAAAAGTTTCCACCAAAGACTTTATTAAAAAACAAGAAATAAAGTGCAAGTGTATGAATCAAAAATAAGACTTTTACTAACAAAGAAGCCTATGAAACAAAAATGAGTCTCTGCGACTCCTTCTTTGGATCGTCAGTCTCAGGGGTGAAGGGTCCAGGTGCGTGTGGAGGTGGCTGGTTATGAGTGCTTGTCATCAGCTCCTCCAGAAGCAGGAAGCCACAGAAGCCGCAGCCCCGCAAAGAGCGATGCCCGTGCGCAGAGCGCCAGCAGAACCAGAGTGAGGGCCAGGGGCGGTGATGGTAGCCCTGTCTCTCTTGCAGGGCTGGCAGTAGATGGCTGAGGCGTTGCTGTCTTCCGCATGTCTGGGTTGCTGGCTGGCAGGGAGGCTGGCAGGAACCGAAGGCTGGCAGGAGGCTGGCGGGAGGCAGTACCTAAGCTGGGCAGAAGCTTGTAGGCAGGCAGGCACACAAGGCATGGCAGGCAGCAGCACCAAGCTTGCAGGAAGGCTGGCACCAAGAGCTGTCAAGAGGCTAGTAGGGAAAGGCAGGAACCAAGCTGGAGGAAAGGCTGCCATGCAGGCAGGCACCAAGCGCTGACAAGAATGGCATTGAACAAAGGCTGGCAGCAGGCAGGCAGCCAACGGCTGGCAGGGGAGGCTGGCAGGCAGGCCAGCTGGAAGGCCAGGCAACAGCAAGGCTGCAGGGAGGCTGGCAGGGAGGCCTGCAAGCAAGCGCTGTAGACAATGTGTCTTGCAGGGAGGCGCTCAAGGGAGGCTGACAGCAAAGGCGGCGCAAGGTTGCAGGCAGACATGCAGGCAGACATGGCAGGGCAGGACAGGCAAGCAGTCAATCTGTCTGGAAGCGAGGTCTTTCCTCTGAAGGACCTTGCTTCCGAGCTGCTTCCGTTATATTCGCGGGCTGACCTACCTGCAGTGCGCAATTAATGCTCGTGCATCCGCTAGCTTCCGCTGTCTGCATACGCTAGGTCTTTCGCTTGTGCATCCGCTCAATCCGCGTGTGCATCCGCTCTGTCATGCTCGCTGTATCCTTCCGCATCCATTGCTGAGGTCCCCGGAGCCCAGTCCCCTCCGCCCGGATGTTGCCATCTGCTCCATCCACTTCCATCCTCTGGGCTTGCCATTCCACATCTGCTTTCCATCCGTCCTTCGCGTCCTCTCCCCCATCCGTGTTATTCCGCTCCGGTTATGCAAATTTTTTTGCCCGAGAGCGGATAACAACGGATGGAACATTTTGCTCGTCCGTTGTGTCCATTTTGCATCCGTTGGGCAGTGTGGCAGGGCCTTTAGCTTAAAATAATGTTTCTCAACCTTGGCAGCTTTAACACATGTAGACTTTCTAGAATTCTGACAGTTGGAATCCACATATCTTAAAGGTGCCAAAGTCCAGAAACAATGGCTTAAAGTAAGTTTTCTGAATCTTAAAATCTGGAGGATTCCTGTACTTCTATCCTTGCATGATATATTTGCAACTCTATTTTTGAATCAGTTGATGAATGCAAGATAAATGTGAAGAGCAGAGCACTGATTTCAAGAAAAACATCCAGATTTGAGCTTTGTGCACCAGACACTATGCTAGAAATCCCACAAGCTATGTTTCTAAGACTAGGATGTGAAACTTGTGAGCCTCCAGATCCTATTCAACTACATGTCACGGCAGCCCTAATCAAAAAGCTGACTAGTGAGAAATACTATGAACTTTATTTCATCAAAATTTAGAAGACTACAGGTTCTTGCCCCCTTTCTAAAAGTTTTCAGCATGAACAAAAAACAAAAGAAATATGGCAGTATTTGCAACTGACGTTCTTAGGCCCCAACAAGCCTACCCAGCCCTGGACTGTCTACAGTGGCTGGTTGGCTGGTTCTATGAACCCCACCATTTTATTGATTCAGCTACCTAACACAAATGACACACTAATGTTATTATGAACCATCTGGGAACCAGTCCATGAATAATCAAAGATAATCCAAGATGTCTAACTTCCTGCCAAGGCAGACATCATCAAAGTGATTTCTTCAGCATTTTCTCAGGACAGTTCAGCCCACTATTTTGACATTACTAAATACAACTTAAAATGATTGGAAACTGAATCAAAAGAAGAAAAATGGACAATAAATTTCCAAGGTGTAAATTGAAGAAAACTACCTATGTAATGAATTTGCAGAGAACTGAACACTAGTTATGGGACAGGAGTTTGTGTTCAAGATGTCATTCTTGCTTTCAGCTCATCAGTTTTCTCTTAATTTTCATCTATCAAAATCTATTATCTTGAAGATGTCTGTGAGATATATTAAAGCTGACAACAGCTTATTGTAATTTAACAGCTTTCGGGAGACATACGAGGGCAAAGCCATTTTCTTAAGCTAAAATATTATATTTAGTCCAGCAACTTTTTGACCTTATAGTGATCCATTGTATTTACCTGCTAGCTACTTTTTGCAAAAAGGTGAAAATCACATCATTTTGTCTTGCCATGTCCTGATACAATTAATAGGTCATTTCTTACCTTTGAAAAATAAACAGAGAAGCTGTTTGTTCTTTTGAGAGAAAAAATGAACTAAACATTAATTATGAACACCTGATGAAGTGTTAGAAAAAAATGAAAGGTGGTATCCTAGAGCAAAGATGAAAATGCTTTTACCTGAGGCCTGTAATGCAAACTTAGCTCTATCAAATTTTAGACCCAATGCCTGTTCCCATTTATTTTTGTCATGTATTCTGTGGTCAACATAAATGTGGGAAATCCATTATTGTTAATAATAGCTAGCAGTCACAGTTTTGTTATGATCCCAGTAATGGATAAAACTATTCAGTGCTTGATTCATCATTTAACTGACCCAGCATTTTAATGAATAATGGATAGCAGGCATTTGAAATAATGGAACGAGGTATTAAAGGCATGTTTTTCAAAAGCTTAAAAACAAAAGGTTCTCTCTCTCTTTTTCCCCTTCTATTCAATTGTCCAGCAGAAAAAAATGCAGTGGTAGGCAAGAAGGTAACATATTTCATTTTAAAGGAAATTTAGCTGGGACAATGCAAAGTTATTACAATAGTCAGAAAATGGCCATGGAAGGACTGAGTTGTTATCCTTCATTAATTTATCCAATTCAGCTTTTGATGGCTTTGCAGAGGAGAACAAAAGAAACAAATCCATGCAAAGTAAGCTTGTCAGAAGTTTGCATAGGAGTTCCTTTAGAAAGAGAATGGGTATACTTGGGATACATTTGGAATTCTAAGAGGATATCATGGCGGTTCTCATAAAAATGGTGTCAACTCATAAAACATTTTGTATACATGTTTTATAGTTGAAAACAGAAAGAAGGAGGGAGTTTCAAACAGCAGGCAGCAGTGTGGAATTGAAAGAACATTCCATTCATATTTTCTTCAAAGACTGATTAGGTGACTGAAGCTTTGCCGAGCAAAAATCTAATTGGAGAGCATGATTGATGACTCTTGGCTGTGGATGCTTTTTGTTGGATGATACACCCAGAGGAGGTGAGGGGAGGGAAAGCAGGATCAAGTGAATTACTTATCTCAGAGTTGGCTACACCCAGGTAAATGCCGGACATAGAATGTTAACTTCAAATAAATCTTTTTTAGTTTTGGGAGTGTGGTTCAAGGCTCATGATATAATTGGAGTAACTGCCAGACTTCTGACAAATGGCTGTAATGGAAATAGGATTGCTTATGCCCAAGATATGAATCATGTGGGCGAGTCCAATCATAACATCCTAATGTGAGCTGTGGTGGCACAGTGGTTAGAATGCAGTACTGCAGGCTATTTCTGCTGACTGCAGCTGCCAGCAGTTCAGCAGTTCAATTCTCACTGGTTCAGGACTCAGCTTTACATCCTTCTGAGATGGGTAAAATGAAGACCCAGATTGTTAGGGGAAATATGCCAACTCTGTAAACCACTTAGGGCTGTAAGGCACTATGAAGCAGTATATATAAATCTTATTGCTATTTATCAGGAAGCAAAACAGGTGTCTTGTTCTAACACTACCTTGTTTCTTTGGGGAACCATTAGACTTGGCTGTAGCCATTCATCATTATTATTTTTGATGAATGCTTATTGAGACTTAGTGATACTTAGGAACCTTCCCGTAAAGAAAGAAAGAACTACAGCTGCCATTTGCTTTGAAACACGCCAGCTTCCTTTTTTGTTTAGAAGCATGTTAGAAGAAAAGCGAGATAGAGTCTGGATGTCACCAAGTAAGGGGTCTCCAAATCTATTGATTCTCATGAGTATTATGCTACTTTTTCTTGATATAAAGGCAGGATAGCCCCAAAATACTTACTGGCAGCAACAACAAGGGAAGAGAGCTGTTGCCGTCAGACCCAATCAGTAGGTTATCCTGTGTTTTACCTGCATATTTAGAAAACACCTGAAAAAGAAGCTGCTTAGACCAGCTGGCTCTTCCTATTTTAATCTCCTGAACTGTCAGATAACAAATTTCCAATACTATCCCAAATACTATCCCAAATAGATGATTATTTCTTTCTTTTTAATCTTAGCAGTCCTGCTAGACTATACCTGCTAGACACAACCCTCATCAATATGTAACCCTTCTTTGTTGACATCTGAACTGAGAAATTCAAGGGGTAGGGAAAGAAAGAGAAAGAAAGGAGAGAAAGGCTATTAAAAAAACCACTTTGTGAGTCATGTGCATGGAGTATGCACCTCACCATAATCCCATGATATCTCACTGCAATATGGTGATCTAAACCAACAGATCTACAAATCCAAAAGACATCTCAATTAGCACCATGCAATTAACCAGCTCAGATCATACTTAAATTTCATAAGATTATCTACAGCTAGCTAAAAGTTTGTTTATTAAAAAAATAGACAGAATGCAAAACATTAATCCATATTTTGTTTCTGTTGGGGAAAAAAAATTCCAGGTCCAATTCCAAGCCAGGAGAAAGACACCGGAAACAACATGGTGGCTGATGGCTGATTGGAAAGAAAGGTTCCCTTTATTGATGAAGAATAAGCACCAGCCACATATTATTCTGGAACAGTTGACAAAATGGAGTTTAGAGTGGGTGGGTTTTTATACCCTCTGGATTCCTGTGGAGTCATGTAGGGTCAAGGCTGACTCTATAGGCAAAAGGGGAAATGCAAATCCTAGTTTTTTTCTGAGCTACTGTTGTCAACCTTTGGCTTGATTGTGTTGCTTATTGTGTTGCTTATCTGAAGTTTCTGCCTGATCCAGTGTTTCTGAATGGATTACCAAATCTGTATTTCTATAAGGTATAATTTTTAATATTCCCCAAAATATTTCATTCTTCTGTGCAGGGTGGCTTCCCACAGTTCTAAAGATACTTACTTTAAGATCATGAAGTTTTAAGCAAAACAAAACTGTTAGCAGAAAGTTCTGGATTCAGAACCAGGTGGGTTATCCAACAAACACAAGAGCAAGCCACTTGGATCAGAGGCAAAGAGAAAGTACAGCAATAAGAGGCTGCAAGAAAACTGTAGCTGTCAAATAATTGCTTTTATCATTTTTCCTTTATTCCTCCCAGAAACAGAACCCACCCATCAAGAATTATTGGAAACTATAATTAGCTAGCTGGCCAAAAGGGAACACTTGGTGGTTACGCACTGCACTGAGTTTGTAGCATTTCTCCACTTATTAACTATATCAACTGCCTTCCTGTTTAATCAGTATTGGGCTGGAATGGCAATCACAGCCATGCAATCCAATGTTATGTCTACCTTACAGTGTGTTTGTCTGAAACAGCCATTCAAGGAAGCCACACATTGTTGCTCCAATAAAAGTAGCTAAAACAAGCAGGCACTTATTTCAAGCATCAGCAACACAGAAAGATGCTGAGCGGGTATGATCACTTTCGAGACAATGGCAAAGGGGAGCTTTCAAGCTTCATGAAAGAAGACAGTCATAAGCCATTCTTGTAGTGTGCCAGTAAAATCATTTAGATAGGTATTATAAGGTGTTGATAAAATGGTACCAAATGATCACATGGGTTGACACACAACATGCTCCCAAGGAAGACTGCATAACTGGACAAAAGTATACTTGTCAAATAGAAAACAAATGGTCAAAATTGGGAGCGTCTTACCAAATTCTGTACCTGTCAACAGTGGAATCCCCCAAGGCAGTGTTCTAGGACCAACTCTTTTCATACTTTACATAAATGACCTCTGCAATCATATTAAGAGTAACTGCATTCTCTTCACTGATAATGTAAAGCTATTCAACACCACAGGCAACACTGCCACCCTTCAAAAAGACCTTGACTATGTATCAGAATGGTCAAAAAAAATGGTAACTTTAAATCTCAACAAATAAATGCTCTGTCTTACATATTAGCAAAAAAAANCAAAACATTTGCTAGACCAATACTCAAATACAGCTCATCAGTCTGGAACCCACATTATGTATCTGATATTAGCACAGTTGAGAAAGTCCAGAAATATTTCACAAGAAGAGTTCTCCACTCTTCTACTCATTGCAGAATACCTTATGCCACCCTAGACCTAGAAAACCTAGAACTACACCATCTTCGGTCCGATCTAAGTATAGTATATAAAATCATACATCGCAATGTCCTACCTGTCAACAAATACTTCAGCTTCAACCATAACAATACAAAAGCAAACAATAGATACAAACTCAAGGTTAATCGCACCAAACTTGATTGCAGGAAATACAACTTCAGCAACAGAGTGGTCAGTGTCCGGAAAACTCTACCTGACACTGTGGTTTCTTCCCCAAACCCCAAAAACTTTAGCCTTAGACTTTCAACTATTGACCTCACCCCTTTCCTAAGAGGTCTGTAGGTCGTGTGCATAAGCACACCAATGTGCCCACCATCCCTGTCCTATTGTTTCTTTTATTTTTTTTATATGTACTCATTTCTTGTATTCATAACTATGTTTACCCTTATACCTATTTTTTGTAAACGATTGGCAAATCAAATAAATAAAAAATTAGAAAATGTTTTGGAGCATTCTTGGTGTTTATGATACAGCTAAATTTAAGACCTTTGGACGTCTAGTTGCCAATGTTGCCCAGCAAAAGAAACAATCTGAAGCTGCAAAAACAGAATTATAGTGGAAACATGGAATAAGAAGAATGAGCATGAGAAAACTGAAGAAAATGAAACATGAAATGAGTGAATATGTTGCATTTTTAGGTATTTTAGTCATGAAAGGGACTGTTATTGGAACATACTATTCTATTATTATTACTATTCAAAATGCTTAGTGATAGTCATAGTCATAAGCAATCAAATCATACATAGGTTATGAATAAGTAATCAAAACATACTAGGAAAACAAATAAAACAATATAAATTGTAAAGATACAAGCAACACAGTTATAATCATAAATGGGAAGAGATAGGTAAAAGAAAGGATGAGTAGAATAATAATAATACAGTCTTACTAAGTACTTTGACAGTGTTGTGGGAGGTAGTTTTTTAGCAGAGTGATGGCATTTGGGAAAAAACTATCCTTATGTCTAGTTGTTCTGGTGTCTTATAGCGTCATTTTGAGGGTAGGAGTTGAAACAGTTTATGTCCAAGATGTGAGGGGTCTGTAGATATTTTCACAGCCCTCTTTTTTTCTCATGCTGTATACAGATCCTCAATGGAAGGCAGGTTGGTAGCAACTGATTTTTTCTGCAGTTCTAATTATCTAATTATTGGTTGCCAAACGAGATAGTTATAGAGGTGCAGATGACAGTGTCAATAATTCCTCTGTAGAACTGGATCAGCAGCTCTTTGGTTGTGTTTTTAGTAATGCTTTATATTGTTTTAGTATGTTATTTGTAAACTATGCAGAGTCACTTAGATGAGGTGGCCAGGGTAGAAATTTGCCAAACAAACATGGGTGGAATTAATTACAGTGACAATGGCTGCACCACTGGAAGTTCTGAAAACCAAGGTTAGGGTCTGATCATCCTGAAAAATGTATATTGATATTGTTACATATTAACATACTCCAAATACTCTGTTCCCATTGGTCCACAAATACTCAAATCTATGATTGGCCGCCTCAGCAGTGAGAGAATCAAGGAGCCATCATTGGCTGCAAGCCGCGAGCAGCCTCTATATAAAAAAGGGCTGCCACAGCTCCTGGTTCAGATGGAATCCAGCAACTAATAAAAGAGCTGAAGTTACGCTGGTCT